>MJUU01043261.1:78793-164688 GCA_002080025.1 Modiolus philippinarum
GAGAGTAATCACGTGCTAATCAGTCATGTGACGTCAAGAATCACAATCATGTTTAAACCTCATCATCATAACGACGTTTGCACATCATATAATGACAACACGACCGAATATAATGAAGTGTTAAAACACCACATCATATAATGTTGAATCGACATCATATAATGGTGAATGCACATCATATAATGTAAAACCGACATCATATAATGTTGAATCGACATCATATAATGATGAATACACATCATATAATGTCGAATGCACATCATATAATGTTAAAACGACATTATATAATGATGAATGGACATCATATAATGTTGAAAGCACATAACATACTGTAGAATGCACATCATATAATGGTCGTTGCACATCATATAATGTCGGTTGCACATCATAATAAGTTAAGTGCACATCATATAATATTGTTTCCACATGATATAATGTAAGTTGCACATTATATAATGTCAATGTCGAATGCACATCATATAATGTTAAATAGACATCATATATCGTTAAATGCACATCATATAATGTTGGTTGGATATGATATAAATATAATGTTAAATGCACATCATATGATTACGAATGCACATCATATAATGTTGATTGCCCATCATATAATGGTGATTGCACATCATATAATGGTAAATGCACATCATATAATGTTGATTGCACATCATATAATGGTGATTGCACATCATATAATGGTAAACGCACATCATATAATAGAAAGTGAACATAATAAGACAGTTTTGGCGTTCCATAGCGGGAATCTAGTGACAATTTTATGTTGCTTGTGTTTTGATTTTCCAAGCACATGTATTTGTTTTCACGTTTAAAATTACTTTTCCATATAATTTCAAATAATATAATAGAATTTTGCTACAGTAGGAACGGTCTTACTAAGATTTATGTCAGTGTGTGTTTGGGGGGGGGGAATTGACATATTTATACCAATAACAAAAGTATTATTTATTTCGCCTAAAGTTAGTTTATTTTTTAACGGTTAGTTTTAAAATTAAATTCAACCGTTCCTTTAAAGAATAATCCTATAAAAGTAAGAAATGCGCAGTTCTTTATACTTGAAAGAACCTTCATATCACGGAGGTGCAAATATTCAAAATGACCGGCCTTTGAAACAAAATGCCAACTTTGAAACTTGTTGAATAAAGACACAAGACTAATCATTATAAAAAGTAAAACTAATAAAGAACTATCCCAATAAAATTTACAATAATATTCAAATTTCGTTGCAGTTTTATTTGTGAAATGAAGCTCACTTTAAAATGCATCAAAATTTTCAAAATTCTAGGAGCTGACCTTTGACCTCATCCAAAATAAAATGTGACCACAGCCAATAACTACGACATCGTCATTTCGATGCGCTACCGTATCCTCTTTCCAAACATGTATAATACAGGTGTGTGTTATTCCGTTTTCCCAAAATCTGAAAAATCGTCTCTTGGGCACCCTACTATAGCTCACCGGTTATACTCGAATGACTTCAGTTTTCCAATCAACTATTTCCAATAAGTCTTTCGGTTTTAACTTGTTTTATCTTACTAGTTAACAAATTAACAAATTACTAGTATTAGCATTTAATAAAAAATGTTCTTTTGTAAAATTATCTAACCATGTTATTGACTATTTCTTTGTGTTTTGTATTAACTCGATCCATGCAATGAATTTCTAAGTTTAAACTCTCTTAGTCGCCATGCGGATGTTTGTATATTAACCAAACTTCCCTCCCATATAATTATGTCAAGGATTATATGTTTAAAGCGTGATCACAGCATCATGATCGCTTATATTTCTCAACAGTGATAACATATGAAACTAGATGTTGTCGGAAACGACAGCTATCCCCGCACTCCCTGTTTGACACAGAAAACAGTTGTTATACACCCTTGGCATAATTTTTTTTCATTATTTTTTAAATCTACCTATTGATAGTCATTATTGTTACTAAAAGAATTCTAGGATATATGGTTGCTAGGTAGAATTCCAAAAAATAAGTGGTCTTTGAGACTTTCAGGAAATTTACCAAAATTGGAATCAGATATTTTTGAAATCCATTCATGAAAATGTTTTTCCTAAAACACACAAACATTTTAAGTATGGTTGCTAGGTAGATTTCCAAAAAATAAGTGGTCTTTGAGACTTTCAGGAAATTTACCAAAATTGGAATCAAATATTTTTGAAATCCAATTCATGAAAATGTTCGTCCTAAACTACGCAAACATTTTAAATACGGTTGCTAGGTAGAATTCCCAAAAATAAGTGGTCTTTGAGACTTTCAGGAAATTTACCAAAATTGGAACCGCGTTTCAGAATCCTAAGTTATCAGAATTTTGTTTTTTACCAAACACTTGTCAGAATATAAGATAATATGCCAAAATTGAAAAAAAAATATTTGTCTTTGACATTTTCAGGAAATTTACCAAAGTTGGAACCGGAACCAAAATTCCAAAAGCTTATTGCAAATCTATAGACTATATGCAACAATTCTGCATAAAGATTTGATCCCTAAATCCAAAAATGTAGGAGGAGTTTGCGTCACATGCCACATGTGTCTAATCCAGATCTTTGGGTCTTTGTATAAATTGACATCATGGGGCCTCTTGTTTGCACCAAGACCAATATCAAAAATCCGAAAGCTTATTGCGCATCTACAGACTATATGCAACAATTCTATAACAAAATTAAATCCCTAAATCCATAAATGTAGGAGGAGTTTGTGTCACATGCCACATGTGTAAAAATTGACATCATGGGGCCTCTTGTTTGCACCAAGACCAATATCGAAAATCCGAAAGCTTATTGCGCATCTGCACACTATATGCAACAATTCTACAACAAAATTAAATCCCTAAATCCAAAAATGTAGGAGGAGTTTGAGTCACAAGAAAAGTGTGACGGACGGACGGACGGACAGACGGACGGACGGACGGACGGACAGACGGAGGGTATAACATTATCCCCGAACTTTCTTCGAAAGTGCGGGGATAAAAATTATTTCACATTCACTAGAAAAAAAAAAGGTGATTAACTTATGCATTGAGCCTTTTTGGCTCAGTAATACAATAGGACAAGTTAAAATTTAAAACCATGCAAACGAGTATTGTTTTCTGACAAGAGATTAACATCTATGTCACCAGTTACAACAACCCTATTGGAAAGCTCTTGAAAATGTCCTTTACGTGAAAGTTGGTCCTGCCGACCGATATACGGTACAAACTAAGATTTTGTGATAAGAAAATTTATCTCGACCCAAATTCGTTTCCTGTCGACTTTTCGATCATATTTGCTCTGAAATATAAACTAAAACCCAAATCAAAAACAATTTTGATCGTTTCGTAGAGACTCGTAATTTAATTGTGATGAGATAATAAAATAAGTACACAAAAGATATACAATTACGTCTTTCTTGAGTATCTTCAATGCAGCCAAAACAATAAAGCAAAGTTTCTTCATGTGTTTAACGATTGGCTTTTCGAAATTCAAAAAAAAAAAAAATCAAATAAATATCTTCCTATCAGGGGAGGTGCACATCTTCAAAGTGATAAAAAATAATCAAGGTGTCAAAAGTAATGTAAAAAAGTCAGTTTCGGGTTACACAAAAATTGGTACCTAAAAACTGACGGAGGGACAGGATAGAACTGAACCTAAGACTGATGGTGACACAAGTAAAACAATAAGATGCAGTTTAGTTTAAGGCCATCTATTCTAAAAAAATATTTGAAAACGTTCTAATTTGTCAGTTTTAGCCAATTTTTGGTCCTCTTCACAGCTTAAATGACATTGTACCTCTTAGTTATAATCATGTAAAATTTTTCAGAATTAGAAATACTTTATTTATTATTGCATTTTTTTTCTATAAAAATCACAATGTATCCTTTAGAAAAGTTAATTAAATGACATGATGCTGATCTGAATATTAAGGCTATATTTATCATGGGTGCCTGTGTGAAAAAACCTATACACTAAAACTCCTTTTCAGGAGTCCGAGTAAATTTTTTACACGAGTTAATACAATAACTGCCGTATTTACAATGAAATGTGTATTTAACAGGTGATTAAAACAGGTCAATAGGGGTTTATTTAATTTCGAAGTAAATACTTTATGATACACATTTTCATATTTAATCAATTTATAACAAAAATCTTCCTTGTTTTGGGGTACTTTTTAAAATATTTTACGTTTGTAATTTGACTCGATATCTCGTCATTGTTGATTTTTTATAATCAGATTGTCTTTCACTTCCTCCTTCACGAAAATAAAAGATGTTTTAGTTAGGACATGAGGTATCAACATGTATTGTTAAACAAAGAAATAAGGTAAGCTTTATGAATTACTTTGTTTTCATAATCAGATATCCATAATTTTCCTTATCTTTGTTACAATATTTTAATAAACCACAGAATATTTTTGATTAAAAACCGATGGAATTTATGCCGGAAATTAAAGCAACGAAACATTATGAGCATGGTGTGTATAAGGGATTGTATAATTATTTGAATATGTGTACCAAAAGTTGAAATTGCTATTTTAAGTAAGGAAAACTGCAATGTCACGCGAACTTTTTATTATTCGTTTTTCTTTGGGTCTTTATATAGTACTCTTCACCATGTCTTGATCAATAACGTTGGTAGCCCTAAAATAAGTGTTAAATGTGAGCCCACTATGAAATTTTTGACTTGTTATGAAGTATTAATGAGCTTTATTATCTCCGTCTTTCACTCTCGTGTCCGTTGCATCCATTCAAATTGATCTCCACGATACTTTATCTATTTCGCGAAAGCTTGCCACTCATTTACGGTTTTGTTTATATATTGGAGAAACTCTTAAGAAATACTGTATGGAAATGACATGGAAATTCAGTAGAAAAATCAACCTTTCCCGTACATAATTCTTGTTTAGTGTCGTGTTTAATTTGTAATGTTTGGTTTCCTTGAAAGTACTGTACAGGTCTTTATATTCGCGGTGCTCGGTGTTCGATTTATTCGCGGGATTTTTCTAGTTAAAGTCATTATGTTCATTTATATTCAGGTTTACAGCATATAATATTCGCGGGTATAAATTTTATCGTTTTAAAACGTGAATAGCGCGAAAATTAATACCCCGCGAAATATAACAACCATACAGTATCAAATCACAAGACAACATTCTAGAAGTTTATACATGTATACATAGTAAGTCACCAAATTTTAGTGTGACAATGAAGCATACCATTCTTACTCTTTCTGGGCACCTTTTAGTTGGTACTTAATTTTTGTAGCTCATTTTGTGCAAAATTTGTTTGTTTACTCTCTGTTGATCATCGTAAATGAAGGTCTGCTCCATTCTCCATTTTTTATACTACAAAATTTTACTTCGCAGATTATTTCATATAAATATCAAAAATGTTATTGTCACATAGTTGTTTATTAAATTGTGTTTGTGGAGTAGTAATGGAATTGACATTTTTGTCCGTGTATTACCAAGGAATATAGTAAATATACGCATGCAAATCTGCATTTTTGTTAGGAATGCTTAATGTTGCACCTATTTGTACATATATCAAAAACTGCACCTGTCGTAATTAAGGATTTTGATTTTTGTGCATTTTTAGAAAATAAAAAAGATTGTTGAACTAAATAAAATATTTTTTTTTTGTTGATTGGTATGATAGAGGGAGTAAGGGGTTTGTTCGTCCACCTTTTCTTATAACTTTTTTTGTGTAGTAAATTCAACAAATATGTGCAGAATTTCATTTTTGTCCATTTTCATGAACATAGGTAGATTGTTGAATCATGTTTTTGGTTATTGAATTGATTGTCCTCCCATCTTCTGCTACACTTTTTCTATTTGCTATTTAGTTTTCCTTTTCAGAATATTTGTATAGTATATAAAAATGTGGTAAGAATTTTGCTTTTTTGCATTAAAATATAAATTGATAAACTTTGCCATGTTGGCCTGATTCATCACACGTGTCTTAAAGACAAAAATATCACACCACATGCCTATTTAAATTCTGCATGAGGCAGTGTCTTTATTTTAATATGATTTTTTGCACATTCCCTTAAATTCATTCAGCTGACAATAGGGCCATTTCGTGGACCATTTAGGGCTTGCTATATGGTGTGAGGTTCCTCACTGAGTTGAAGACCGTACGATGATCCCTAGATACTTTGTTTAGGGTCGCTTTAACCTGGAGATGGGATGTTGTCTCCTTGACATTTACTACATTTCCTTTCTTCTTCACAAATATCTACGAATTAGTAGTCATTTTTTATTTAAACAACCTTTTGTAGAAACATGCCATACTGGACTTTTGAGTTAATTGTTTGCCTCCCGGAATGTTCTTTTATTGCAAAAAGGGGGGATTTTAAATGATGAACAAGAATGTTAAATCTATTTTGTACCGTACACTTTCAAGTAGCAAATGCTAGGATTCCCTTTGAGTGAAATAAAAGTTAAAAAGTTAAATGTTATTCAATAGGGAAGGAATCCTTCTTACTGATATTGAGTCACTCATTTTTGTCTTCAACTACGAAAGTTCCTATCTCAAGAGCCCTGTACTACGAAATGTTATGAATGCGATCCGTTTTAAACCAGCCATTTGGCTCGGTGCAATCTAGAATTTTTTTAATTCTAGTACAAGTCAAAATTTTCTCATCAAACTAGACAAAAACAAACATTTGTGGAAAAAAATTATTATATATGAGTGATGAAACTGATACAGGTTATTACAGATGAATGAAAATAAGTCTAAATATTGATACCATACAACAATAAGGCACAAATATATGTGCAGCCAGCAAAATCAACAGAGCCTGAGATTATGGATTGATTTTAAACAATTATAGTCTTTGCATGAGGTCGATACGATGTTATATCGACCTGGGAAAAGCATATCGAACGAGGATGAAATCCGAGGTCGATATGCTTTTGCAGGTCGATATAACATCGTATCGACCTCATACACAGACTACAATTATTATATTTTTAATTTACATGAACACTGAAAAGGACATTTTTTATCCTTTGTCTAAATTATCAAATTCAAGATATAGTTGAAATATTTCAAAAATTAATTTATTAAAAAGTTAATTAGCACTATAATATAATTACAGTGTGTATGTACATGTAATTGATTCTTGTAAAATGCATAAAATAGATTAAACAAGTTATAAACATTTATAGAAACATGCGATATGGATTTCTATTTTTAGTAACATGCAATATACTTTCTGATATACTGTGTTCTAGTCAATCTCTAAAAATACAGTTGGTCATGTGATCATTTCTCCACTGATCAAATTTCTCAAACGATATCAAATTGATAATATTAAGAAATACAGCAATGAACCTCACTGCATTGTTCATATTCATAAATAACTAAATACCGAAGTTATTGTGAATTTCGACAACTTATGTCTCTTCAGTGCAGATAAAATCTAAACGAGAAGACCATAAATTCAATCACGTTCAAAAACTGATAGAGAACAAATAACCAAAATGATCTAAATGTAAATCCAAAATCAGCTAAGGACAGAGCTTTGCATAAAACAGGAAACAGTAAAAGAGAAGTAATATAGCCCGAAAATGGGTTTGAGAAGATAAAAAAAAAATTCCTCCGTAACGTCTAATTAACATATGTGGTTCCAAATGACTCGAAGACATATCTACAAATCCCTGAAGTTCAATTAAGCATGGGACCCACAGAAGCTGTTGACAGAGTTTTATGAATATAATTAAACTCGAGAAAAGATCTACATATTCCCTAGATGAAAAATCTCTCAGTATATCTAAACGTCATCTGCTTTCAATTGCCGTTCTGTAGCACTATGTTGTTTCCAACTGACAGGTACAATTTTGTGACAAGGAAACAAAGTGAAGGATTTCAAACAAAAACTGACAAAGTGTGTCACTAAGACTGCAGAAGAGGCCATTAAACAAACAATTCCTTAAAATGTGACACAAACCTGACAGGCAAAATGGAAGACAAAGATCATATCGCCAGAGAACCTTGGTATCACAAAGAATGTAGACACGAAGCGAGGCTAAATAAGAAAGACTCGGAAATATGCCAATTGATATTTCAACCTGGAAAATTTTAAATTTTTCTATTTGTCTACATTGAACAACACCTAATCAAAATTCAGAATGTTGAGAGACTATGACTAAGGAGAGGCATATGGAATACTTATAAACAGATTTTCAGAAGAGTCCAACAAAAACTAGAGGGCGTTTAAATTTAAGACAGGCTTATGAACATTTCCAACATTAATTTTCTCTAGCGACCAAACGATTGCAAACTACTTACGAACTTGTGTCTAGGTCAGATGTTCAGGATTGTGCTATTGCAAGAGCACTTGAGCTTGCATCATCAACTGAGAAACGAGTTCAGGAATCTGTGATGATACAAACGAAGGTACATATAATTGATGCTTTAAATAATAACATACCAGCCGCCATCATCAGACTATCTTTGTCTGGAGACAGAAAACCACCAGAAATACTCTTGGCCTTCATTATACTTTTGATATTTGGATAAACTGACAAGCATAAGACTGCTTAAACAGAACAAATTGGTATACAATTCTCTGTCAGACGATATCTGCTTTGCTGTATCGTATGAAGAATGGATGGTGCCTGAATCTATATTGTAGTCAAGGGCCGTTAGGCATTTAACTTTAGATGCTGAATTTTTTACCGTTTGATACCAATTTTGTCAAGCCTAGTTACTCACCAGGATAAAAGAACTTCAAATGGCTTTGTCCAATGCAGTTATGACACCTTAAATGGCTTTGCCACCTAATATTTCATCTGCTAGCAATTATATGAGTCATAACGAGATTTAAACGAGGAGGCTCAATAAGGGTTGGCACAACACATTCTACTCATGATATCATCATTCAAGAGGTCTTTGCGAAGTCCAGGTCCAATGTTAAAGACGTTGGCATGGCAAAGTCAGGAAAAAGGCTAAACAAAAACCTTTAGAATTTAAATCTTGTTTTGCAAAACCTTCTTTCGAACTAAAGTTTTATACAGATTCATAAGCCTGAATATATGTGATTTGAAAAACAGAATTGTTCCTGTTCACATGGTTCCAATGCAGAATTAAAGGGATTCAGCCAACTTGATGCTCAAAAAGTTCCGTCTTACTCAGGATAGTTATTCAGCTATTTAGGTATTGATGATGGCAGTGTTTCATTGAATATATTACAACACTGAATGTCTTTATCAATAAAAAAAATACTTTTCAACACATCCAGTTTGGTAGGACCAAGAAAAATGTTGCTTTGATTGAAAAATGGTGTATTCCATACAACCTGTTCTCTCTTTGGCACAGTGGAGAAGATGTGAAATTTAAGCGCCCCTGTTATATGTCTCTAGTAATATTATATTTTAACAGATAAAGTACTATATGCGAACACAAAATTGAAATTTTATCGTTGTGGGGACGGCCATATTGAAGAGATCCTCGATCTTCAGGCAAATAAAATCTAAACATTGGGAAGACCCTAAATTCAAGATGTTTAAAAACTGGCAGAGAGCAAATAAATAATATGATCTATACGGAAATCCAAAATCAGCCACAGACAGAGATTTCCATGAGGGAGATACTCCTTAGTTACTTAACGTACCTTACACACATCTAAGAGCCACAGAACTGACAGAACGCTATGGGTTAAATTCAACGTGTTCATGTCGTCCGTTTATAAACGCAGAAATCCTGTAGACATCACATCGAAGAAACTATGAACAAACAAGAAAGTTTTATTGGTTATTACATATTGTACATTGGTGTCCAACTAGTCATTTGCAAGTCAAAATATGCCGAGGTAATGGTTGAAATAATCTCTGCCTAAGGAGTCATCTTTGCACAAAGAACTTCTGTCTGTGCTTGACAGGCATTGATGACACAAAGTGAAGCAAGCATTGATGACACAAAGTGAAGCAAATGAAAACAAATGAATGCGGCCAGCTTTTTTTTACATATTAATATATAGATTTTAGGTTTATATTTTTTTATTATTTTTTACTTATTTATTTATTTATTTATTTATTCATTTACTTTTTTTTTTTGCTTTTCAAGTGGCATTCTTGCAAAATCAGATGTAGCTTTGAATTCCGGTACTATTGGTAAAACGGGTACGGAAGAACTTACGGTGGATAAAATGGTTGAACAAACCATTGTATTCAAGAATTCTATTAAGCGGAACAAATTAAAGGCATTTGCAGCTGCATCGTAGGGGAAACGCTCAAGATCTCTAAAAATAAAAAAAGCAAATTAAAGCAAAACCAAACATCTTTGGATAACTGTTCCTTACATCTGTGCAGAATAACTGCGATTTGAAGTGACATTGCCTTTCCCTCTAAATCATGTTCCACAGTCTTTAGCTACTTCAGATGGTTTACCAGTGAAAATGGACAAGGAAAAGCTATGACATTACTTCGAATCATCAGTCAATCCAGTTTTGCTTCGTTCAAAAGGCAAAATTATTCATATATTTTATGACAACGCAATACAATAGAGTATCTATTCCTCATCATTTTGAAGATCAAGCAGAGACAATGTCTTTTCCCGAAATTCGGATGGATATATTTTATTACTGATGTATAAAAGCAAATGTTTTTCAAATAATTTGAACGAAGACAAAGGCGTTCCACAACCACAATCATGATTGCTGAACCTGAGACCAAAATCTCGGAAGAGTTTTAATATAATGATGACAAGAAAACCCAGATATTACAGCTTCTTTTGACCTCGTTGAAATCAAACAAATATGCTAGATATCTTCAAGATGGATTGGGCGCATACTAATGCATGACCTATAAAGGATGTTGACAAGAGTGGATTGAAAGTTGGGACAAAGAGCATGGACTTTGAAAAGTCAAGTGGTACTTTTGTATAACAGGAATTGAAAGACAGTATATGTGCATCCGATAATGCCCAGGAAAGAGCCAATGATGAATATGGGGATGATTTTGAAATGGATAACTTCATAGATTTAGATAAAAATTTGAAGACTATGATAATAAGTTCAGTTTATCAGGTCTTGACTGATATCTGTTGTAAATAGATAACTCTGCCTGAATGTCATTTTTTTTCTCCTCGACAGAAGTCGCTGAAAGCAGTGACGTAGATTTTCATTTGATTGTGCATATATCAAGAACCCTTTGATTTTATAAGTATTATATTTGGTCTATCGGTAACATATGATGGATATGAAGCCATGTAATCTTGACCTCTATTTTATGGTTCTAAGGGTTTTTTTTGTGGTATATATCTCAAAGTTAACTAATTCAAAGTTAATGAAACCTCACAGATATCTATGCTAAGTGGATCAAGAAAGTTTGTAGCATTCAAACAGACACCTGTTATAACAGAAATCAATCGGGGCATGGCAACTGAAAGTTCCAAATCTACTGAAACTGTACAGAGAAATGTCTGGATATGTTTAATAAGATTTAGGCGTGAAGTGAAAATTGAGATATGTTTGATACAAGGGGCTGTCTTGAACTTACTGGATGTAAGAGCGAAGATCATTGATGAAATCCTCCTAATGAATTCAAGACGAAGACCAACAATAGTGTTCCAATGCTAGGTTCTACAATATAGTTATATGAATTTACTTTATATCCTTTCATTGTTTAATTTATTGATAACTATAATATTCTTAAACTTTTTTAAACTTACATTCTCTAATTTCTATCCAGTTTCACATTTCCTGAACGGTGTGGAAACATTTGTTCTCCTCTCTCGAGAGGAGAACAAGATTCGTGACATTTCCCGCCAAATTTATTCGGAATAAAATCCTCGGCGTTTTTCGTCCAGTCATTAGAGAAATGGTTTCCACAACTTAAACACGTTAATTATGAAATTTCTCACATCTCGTTAAATAAATTTTGAAATGTTTAAAAGTTCGGCAAGCCTCGCTTTCAAACATTTGCAAAATTTATTAAACTCGATGTGAGAAATTTCATAATCAACTTGTTCTCGTTATGGAAACTATATTTAAATGACATATACCTAAGTCAAGAACTTTCAAAATGTGACAAAATACTCAGCATCGAATTAAATTTCATAGAAATGATGGCTATTGTGGTTCAGAAGTCAATGATCACATTGATAAATCAAAACTATAAAAATTGACAGTACTACCTTTCCAATATCAGGAATTTTAATGGTGCATAAAATCAGTTATGATTGTTCATTTGAGCTTCTTAATGGAAGGATGTGACATAAATATTGGGCAAATATCCCTGCGAATGCCAAATGGAACAAAGCTTTTGTTGTTGTTCTTCATCTTGTAAAAATATTGTTATAATCACTGGACCATATCCATGTACTTATGAGTTTGTGTCAATAAAGAATTTGTAATCTTGAATCTTAAATGTTGATTATATCTTTTTTAACCAGTGTACCGGATAAAAGGAACAAGCAAACAGAATAAAATAAATTCTATAAAAACAAATACATGTTGAGAAAAGACAAAACAAAAAAAACACAAAATATACTAATGGAAAAAACTGAAGAAAATGTGCACTGTTTCGAAATGAATAGAATTCAGATAAAACATTACATAGAACCAAACCCCATCTTATTAAGCTGAGTTCTCGGTGAGCAGTTTAGGTAAGGAGAGTTCGCGAATAACTGGGTTAGTCCGGTTAGATAATGTTTAGCCCGGTTAAGAAAAATGTAAACAAATCTCTTATTTTAAGTAACATTGGATAATGTTTTGTCCCGGTTCAGGATAATGTTTAGGTACGATTTTTGATATTTGAACATTACCTTTACCTAAACATTATCCAGCTTAATAGGGGCGAACCCTATTATATACAAACTTTAAGGTAACCTCAAGGCAACAAATGACCCTAAACAAACAATTTTGCCGCGACAAAAACGATGCACAGACCAATCACGATACATAAATCTGCATTTGGTGAATCTTAAACACAAAAATTCGACATATTTCATTGGGTTGTTCAAGTCGTCAAAGAAAACGTGCGAGACTTGTGTTAATCCTAATTGTCCGGCAAGCTCAAATGCTGACCTTGTTTGCAGACAAATACTGGTTCTTTCTGATGATACCTTGCTTCGGATACGGGTTTGAAAACAAATAAAGTTCCTAGATTTAAACACCAGGCAACATTCTGAAAGTTGTGTAGGATGCCTGGAATATACTGCGCATGTCTTGACGTTTGCCTTTTGGTTGATAACTTTATATGTTAAGACCGGAAATTCAATTGTATATGGCATCAAGAGTGATGAAATTATTTAAAGTTTATTCGTTAGGTTCATGTTACTAAAACTGTTTGCTAACGTCATTTTTTCATCTTTGTGAACCAACGTCCGAAATGCCCTAAATTTTACCTTTTTCCCTCATAATAATCCGAAAAGATGTTCTTTTTGTGAAAGAAAGATGTTTTCTGACATGCTAAAGGTCAAAACAATCCGATTACACGCCATCAAAATACTGGCACTAGGGACAAAAAAATGCAGAACTACGCAGATCTTTAAAACGCATGAAAAACTCAATAGAAATCGGGGAAACAAAATTAATATTGCTGTGTATGTGTTCAAATATGATCATGCCAATTATCGTAACAATACCATGCTTAATTAAAGTATTATTTTAAGTATTGCATTTGTACCATTGCACAGTTCCCTTGAGTATACCTTTAAGGTTCATAGAGGAATCGGAAATAGCCAAACTTGGGATAATTTTATTGCAATATTTCTTACTTTAAATCCCTTTAATGTCATATATCATATACATCATTTCTTTACATCAACTAGAAACCCGGGACAAGGACAAAAGTATTCACATTAAATATAAAAACTAGGATAGTTGCTAAAGATGCAAATGTTTTAAGTCTTTCCATAACTTTATTTTCTCTGTGGGTCTCAACCATTTAAACCCGAACAATAAAATAGCACCAACAAGAAGATTTTTTTGACGGGTTTAGTAAAGCAGTACAATATAAACACAGCTGTCTTACTAATAAGAAACGTCTATTCCCATTTGATAAATAGAAACGTTGTAACAATCTATAAGAAATATATTGACGACCGTACAACGTCTATAGTGAGGCTAAGAGAGAAAAAAAATAAAAATAAACTGGATTCATAGAAACGCAAAACCATTTAAGCATTATTATCTGAATACAGATAAAACACACATAACACTTATTTGAATGCTACCATTTTAAGGGAAATGCAGTCTCTGAGTTAATGTGTCATAATTTCATGTATAAAATTAATATTCATAGAGCAATTAATTCTTCTATTGAGGTTATTCCGTAAGACTGTGGGGCTCTTGAAGATTTAGCATCTTTTCCTGTAAGCTTTGAACCAACAATATATTCTTTTCCCAACTTTTCTTGTGCCCACTTGATGATAGTATCCATCACTGGAGTTTCCTCCTCAACAATTTCTGCAAATCCTTTCAGAACAACAAGCCCGGAAGGTACGTCCTCACTCAAATAACGATGTCCAAAATTTGGTATGTATCCATTTTCAGTTGAAATCATTGGATGTACGACGCCATTGTAAGCTTTGTTTGACCTCATTGCTGTCATCAACGAACTTTTGTCTGAAATTTGATCAGCATAAGAGCCCATAAACCAATCAAATACATGCTTAACTCCCGACATGTCGATAGAATTTTTGCTGAGGGTTTCTATTTTCTTAGCTACTTTAACCTTTTCTGCGCTTGTCTTTGAAATTAAGTCCGCCTCTTCTTCGTTCACTCCCTGGTAGAACAATGGTTCCCTTTTTAAAGGTTTACCATCCCAATCTTTCCACTTCCCATACATCATTGGTGGATGTATTATGGGAATCGCCATCAGGTTTAAAGCAAGATAATTTTTTATTTTTTGAATCTTCGGCTTTTCGCCGAGTACTTCCTGAACAGTGCCAACATCTGAAAAGGGCAACTTACAATTTTCTCCTTCTATGAAAGACATGGCTAAAACGTCTTTTACTCCAAGCATCGTTATATTTTTGCCATATTCAGAAATACGACAAGAAAATGGCAATGTATTAGCAGATGCTATTGTGCATGTTTTACATACATCCCCTAGGAGCTCCTTGCATTGGAATTCAAATCCTGGTTGTCCTGGAAGCCCTATTATAAGTGTGTTCTCGTTTATGTATGGCAATATTGCTGTAAGGTATTGTTCATGCGCATAAGCGGGTACTACTAGAAATACAATTTGGACCCCTGAAAGTGCTATTGCTGGGTCTTTAGTAATTACAGAGGGTTTAGAGTAAATCTCATCTTTGCAGCCATCTTCTTTTGCACATGTTAAATTCATAGTTCCGTCTTGCACGGCTTTTGACCATCTTTCTGCCTCATCTTCGAATAATGTTAGCACATGGACGTCAAACTTTTCCTCAGACGCAGCAAGAGCAGACAAACAGTGTGCCCCATTTCCTCCTCCGCATACAAGAATCTTTTGCTTTGCAGCCATACTTGACATTTGTTATTTGTATCCGTCTTCAACTATAATAATTCAAACAAAAAAAATTATTTGTAAGAGAGTATTTAACAAGACTAAGTGAGGGTACCAAGTCCTATTATCCCGAGTCCTATCGTTGTATACGTATGTCTTTTGTCTTTTATTGATGTTTTTCTTGTGTGTTTTCCAGATGGGTTGTGGCATGTAATTGTGATTTTTGGCCATTGTGGGTGTTTCATGATATCTTTTCTTTGCAATCTTTTCTTTGTAATATTACAAACTGATGAGAACCGATCCGTCGATCCAAAAATGAAAAATCCAAAGACCGTGAAAAAGTAACGATTCTTTGTTGCTTGAAGGTAATTGTTTAAAATACTAGGTCAATTGTTTTGCATAAAATGTTCTTGTTCTTAATTACTTTAATTGGTAAAGACTTCTATTTACTCGAAATATTTGTCGGCTGAGCACGGGTAATTAATCAGCATACTGAAATACATTTCTATGGCTATTTTAACTCTTAAACTATGAACAAATAAACCAGTTATCAATTATGCCTTAATTGAAGTTTCATACTTGCGTTGCGTTCTATGATTCAACTTATTTTTTTTTTTTTTTTTTTTTTGTGAAAAATATGCTTAAATAGTTAGAAACATCGAGATGTTTAACTTTTGTCTTTTTTCTTTGGGGAGTTAACAGACTATTGTCCAAGATTTAATTTTAGGCTGAAATACTCCATTTTCTCTTCAAGCGGATTTCTATCAAATAATTTCAGTGGTGTGTTTGTGCTATTAGTGTGTGTTCTGTCATTGATCTTCCGTCTTTTGGTGTTGTTAGACTTGTCTCTGTGTGGACTTTGATTTATGTATTCGACTTGTGCTTTGTTCCTATGATATTTTACTGTCGTTTACGATTTGTATATGATAAAAACTTAAACATAATAGTTTTAGATGCATAAAGGTTCATCATTTCAATGACTTCATTTGATCCTCATGATTGACTCGTCTGATATGCCCGCATCTCATCCAAGATGGCCTCTAACAGGGAATTTAGTTTAATATTGGACCATAAGGGAAAACGCATTAAAAAATTTTCTCCTCTGAAACTAACTGACCAATTGGAACCATAATTGTTCACAACTGTTATTGGTTGGTTCCCTTTAAAAATGTGTCTGGCAAGTCTGCATCAGATCAAAGATGGCCACCAGTCGGGAACAGTTTCAACATTGAACCCAATAGGAAAGCATTCAAAGATCTTCTCCGGTAAAGCTATGGCCAATAAGAACCAAACGTGGACACAATATTCCTTGGGTAGGTCCCTATTAAAATTTGTTCATGATGTCTGTGCTTCATCCAGATGGCCACCAGAAGGGAACATAGAGCACTATAGGAAATGCATTCGAAGATCTCCTCTGACATATTGGATTATATCTAGGTCAAAATGAGCCTCTTTAATATTGTGGTTACTTTGACTGTCTATGTCAGCCATGGACCATGTGAGCTACAGGCTCTTTAGATGTTATTCGACAACGTGTTTATTGTGCCCACATCTCACTATTTTATAATGCCAAGTTTTCTATCAATCGACTTGATGAATGCCCCGTGTTTGCCTATATGTTGTATTTGTCGACTAGCTTAGGACACGTTCTAGTGCTCTTGTTGGGCAACGGATGACTGTAACAGCGCTTTGCCTGTTGATTTAATTTTTGTTGACAATCTCGTTTTCATGGGCGAAATAGGACATGGGTGTGACATTGTTCGACAATTAATTCCGCTCAGATCGGTGCTAGAGGCCGTTTTAACTTACTACGAGCAATGAGCATTGCTCGTTGTTGAATCCCTGACGGTGACTTCAAGATGAAGAACAACAATCAAAGCGTTGTTCCATTGCTTGGTTTCACCATGTATTGGTAGAGACTTTTTCTCGTGTACATTTAATCCATATCCTTTTATTGTTGATTTAAGAAAATTCAATCCTGTCAAAATTAAAAAAAAAAACATTTATGACCGTGGAATTTACAATGAAATAAGTTTAGCAAAAGCTTGATACCTACATGGGCAATTGGTCATTTCGATTTTGCTGTTTAACCACAGTAAACCAGCAGTATGTAACTGATTCCACAACTTATCATCGCCGTTATAAGGCAAGTCATCTGATATCAATGTAAAGTCATAAAAAATTCTGCATCCTTGAATCAAGGAACACTCAAACTAACAAGCTTATTGCTTATCAAAGATATAGCAAGCTAGATACAAGACTTTCGTTCATTTGGTTCTTGATTCAGATTAAGAAAGGATAAACAAAATAACATCTCGCTACGTAAGTAGGCAAGCTATAATAGTTGATTGATGCAAGAAGCAAACTGTAATGTCCAGGCTGACAAAAATCCTGTTCAAGGTCTTGTTTTTAATTGTTATTATTTGTTTGTTTACGTACAATACCCAGCGTGTGATTTTATGGAATGAAGACCTCAGTGAACATGCGATATATACCATAATGCTCAAATAACAAAATTAAATTGTAAAAAAATTTTGGGGGATTTACCTTCAGTGAAAATGTTAAAAATGATACTGTAGAAATCTTGAGATGCGTGACGAAAATTCACAACTTGGGCTCGAAACAAAGTCAAAAATTTTAAACGAACGCCAAATGCTAGTCAGTTAATTAGCAATTTTTAACGATGCCATGGTAAATAAGTTCTGGGAACTAATTTGAAATTCTCACAAAGAAAAAAATAAACAAACAAAATCAAATTCAAAGTTAGTTTTACCTTCTGTGTAGATGTTGTGTAGTTAAGTCATGGATCGTCGAATTGCAATGCATAATTTATATGTTTACTAGCGTGAAGTCACTATTAATAAAGGTGTTTTAAAATGAATGTTTTATACTTAAATGAATTTCTTAGGTTTTTTACCTGTTATTTTTTATTCTACATAATTATGAAAAGCGCTGGCGACTGCTTACATTTCTACAAATCAGAAATATACCGAAAAACCACTTTTTAATGCTGATCAGCTTGTTTAATATTTAAGTCATATGATTCATATGATGTTGTTTTCATTACAAATGTAGACAAAAAATAAGTCAGTTTTTGGTGATAAGTTATAATTTTAAAGCAGCAACAAAAAGGACACCGAGAACAAAAAACATTTTTTGTTGAGAGTGTACATACACACATTTGCCCTTCCAAATGGGAATTCTGGAGATGCTATAAAATGAATTTTAACAAATACCTACACAAATTGTCAATATATGTCAAAATTGCATTCAAGTAGCAAGTGCAGTGTCTGTAGTGTTTATCTAAATGTATGAAAATCCACTTCAATTAATTTTGTAATGATAGTAGGAAAACCTGTCAGACAGTTTTGAAGATGTTTTAAAGCATTCGCACAATTGTAATGCTGAATGAAATTAATTCACAGAAAAGTGGCTTTACCTTCTTTCAACATATTCAACAAGTTTGCTGTTGAATTTTAAGGTACATAGAAATACACGTTTGTGGTGCTTTTCTTTTGACGTTCTGTATATTATATTACAGTTCAAGCTTTTAAACTTTTCTTAGCTGTGATTTATCAAAAACATAATAAAAATAAATAGAACAGAATTTGATTTAATGAAATAATGATACAGTACATTGACAAAGGGTATGGCTTTAATAGACCAAAATTTAACAGAAGACTAAATTTCCTGTCCCTGCCTTTGTTTCCCCTTAACAGTGGCAATCAAAACTAGTTCCCTCTCTTAAATGTTTATTATTAAACAATACACTCAGTCGCAGAATTCTGTGTAATAGGAGAGAAAAAAAACAAACATTGTACTAAACAATTAAGCAGATCAAGTAGTCAGTCAACACTACTTCAGAGGGGAACCAAAAAAAATCAGCTTTCCGTGTGCCTGGATTAACGAACAATTCCGCTGAAATTTTCTGTACCAATACGGTCATGAAAAATGATACCATCAAAGCGCAATTTTTAAACTTGGTGGAGCGGAAACAAGAATTACAGAATTTTGAAAAATACCAACCTATCGATTGAACCAAAATGTGATAGGAAAATCATATTGCTTGAATAGCGAATTGGAAAGACTGTCTTTATTACCAAAAAGAAGTAATTTCCAACTCAATCTCCAAATGCGGTACATTCGAGAGGAATTGCGCTTCGAGTTGAGGACCTGTTGGTAGAAATTGATGCACTTGCTGATGCCATGTTCTGCTCGACCTCGGGTCATCTTTCATAATTTTTTCCCGAAATTACCTCGCTGAATAGGAAATTGAGGCTTAGCAGGGGTGGGTTCGAAACTGCTTGACAATATTTTATCAACAACAATTCTAACATCTCTATGTCGTAACTCATGCATTTGGGGAAGAAGTTTTTTCCTACGACCGCTAATTTCTGCAGAATTCTGTCGAAAAACAGACGTATCTTTAACCTTAAACTTTGCTTCAGCAGTATCTTCAATTGTTTGGTTTTCTGGATACCTAGTAAAGTTACACAAATTATGTTTCTTGGTTTGTTGTCATTACGTTTGTTAAATCGATGTATTTTGAAGCTCTATATCGTCTTCAATATCAAGGACTACAAATTCACAGTTTTCATCCTGTTTGTCATCACTTTGAGGTATTTCTCTAAAAACCGTACATATTAACGAAACGAAACGGTAAACGAAAACGATGTGAACATTCGACATAAAAGACACTCAACATTGCGGCGTCCATGCAAAATATAAGTACAGTAAATACCTACAATGGCCGAAAATTACAATTACATGCCACAATCCACAAGCGACCTGCAATAGAAAAAAAAACACATAACTCGAGATAGCCGGACTAGCCGTAAGGTTAAACCAGTTTATTGGTAGCCAAACCTCCCCTTCCTCTGTCCCGTTTCCATATAGTATAATAAACATACGAATTAAACCGAATACAGGTAGATTACTAAATCTAGGACCACTATCTTGAAAAAGGAAAGAATATGACAAATTAAAACATAATTTAAAAAGATGGGACAAGGAGTGCTAGCTCAAGAAACCTAGTCTGCTGGTTAAACACTGTCGCACAACTTAGAAAAATCAAATTCAAAAGCTTCCAGACTAAGGCTTAGTAAAGAGTCGTCATTTATGTCAGTAGACTTCGGCATTATCAGTGAGAGGCTAATACTGTATGTGTAAAATCTTCAGGTCAATGGATTGCAAAGCTAATTTATCGGATTTGTGTAGAATATCCCGTCAATATCCACTATTGCGTAAAAAATGTAAGTAACGTCCCAGTTTTTATGTAATTTTTTTAATCAGTTTCCGGCGCCACTTTTTAGGATAAAATCATGGATGAGAAATGCCCTTTGTAATAATTTAAGCTGTTTGCGAGTCACGTTATATTTAGGTATCAGTTGTTCATATCTTCTGTAAATCTTCTTAAAAGAATTATTTATAAGATCTTTAAATACAAATTCACCAGAACTTTCTAAAAAATATTGTCAGTGCTAATGAGTGAATGAGGTATTTCAAACAGAGTGTGAACTTTTAACTGCAAGCAACATAGCACACAAATGTAAACAAGCATCCACTCGATCGGACGTTGTGGTTTTGAGAGTTGGACTAAAGAAATGCATAATCTCGTCTGCAGTCAGAAATATCTTGAGTTCTTTCACATCAGTGAAATAATATTTGCTTCCATCAGATAAAACATCTACCCTTCCACATAAAACCATATTAACGTAGTTAGGAATGGCAAGTGCGCAATATCAAGGGTATTACAAATCGCGAGTCCAACTACTATTTTATATAATTAATTCAAATACGCCGCTTGTACATTTGGAACAGACGCACATTCGGGTATTCCTCCATGAAATGAAAAAAATAGCCATTATAATAGGGTAATTGCACGGGGCCTGAATCGGTTTTTAGGGACTCCGTCTACAGAACTCTCGAAAATTGATTAACTTGCTCTCGTGCTGATGTAGTTGAAATATTGCCCACTGGACGCAAAACTCTAACTGATCATTCAATCAAGATATAGAAATTGTCAAAAAATGGTTTTACAAGATACATCCTTCAACTATTAAAGATTTGCACTTCATATTTGCATTTATCAATATTTTCTCGAAGCCTAAGAATTGGAGAAACAGACTGAATGAAGCGATCTTCATTATTGCCCACATGTCATGTGACTAGCTCATTTCGATTGTGATGTCGTATTGTCTTATTGCATTGTCAACGAGGAGAGAAATCTACTCAATGTAACGAAGCAGATCGTGCTAACCTTCTTAGAGCACATGATGACCCGTCCACTTCGTATAAGGATTTACACCACTAATGCTTCAATTTTGTGTCGTTCTTGTTTATTTGTGCGCATTATTTGTCTTTGTCGTGTTGTTTCCGTTTGACTTGCTCCTGAATTTTTTGGATTTCGTCCATATCTGCCATTTAACCTCGTTATTCGTTTACCGATGTAACTAAATAGTAAGGAGCTACAATGAAACTTGAGACATCTTCTATTAAAACCTTATCAGGCAAAAAGTGAACAAATTATTTCAATTTTATCAAAACTATATAAATAATAAGAATGTAAACGTTACTGAATAAGGCAAATCATTGTCATTTTGAATGAATATACAATGATTTATCAAAATAGTATATGCTTTTACACAGCAAGCAATTCACCTAAGGAAGTTATACCGTAAGACTGTGGGGCTCTTGAGGATTCAACATCTTTTCCCGTAAGCTTTGAGCCAACGATGTATTCCTTTCCCAGTTTTCGCTGAGCCCATTCGATGATAGTATCCACAACTGGCGTATTTTCCCCAACAATCTCGGCAATACCCTTCAGAACAACAAGCCCCGCAGGTACGTCTTCACTCAAATAACGATGTTCAAAGTTTGGTATGTACCCATGTTCTGTTGATATCATTGGATGTTTAATTCCATCGTAAGCTTTGTTCGTTCTCATCGCCATTTTCAAGGAACTTTTGTCAGAGATGTGATTTGAATAATATATTTTAAACCAATCAAATACATGCAAAACTTCGGACATATCAATGATGTCATGATCATCTTCTGTCATATTTTCTATTTTCTTGGCTATTCTCATTTTTTCGTCACTCACTTTTGATATAAAATCTGCCTCTTCATCGTCTACACCCTGGTAAAATAATGGCACCTCCTTCAATGGCTTACCATCCCAATTTCGCCATTTTCCATACATCATTGGTGGATGAACCGTTGGCATAGCCATGAAATTTACAGCAAGATAATTTTGAATTTTTCTTACTTTTGGTTTTTCACCGAGGACTTCTTGGATAATTCTAACATCGGAAGACGGCGACTGGTACCTTCGTCCTTTTATAAAAGATACTGCTAATGATTCTTTAACCCCAAGCATCACTATATGCTTGCCAAATTCAGCAATGCGACAAGCAAATGGAAGTGTCTCAGAAGACGCTATAGTACAAATGCTAGCAACATCACCTAGGACCTTCTTGCACTGGAACTCAAACCCTGGTTGTCCGGGAAGGCCTACAATAAGTGTATTCTCTTCTAGAAATGGTAATATTGCGGTTAAATATTGTTGATGAGCAAATGCGGGTACCACTAAAAATAAGATTTTAACTCCCGAAAGTGCTGTTGCCGGATCTTTAGTAATTACCGAGGGTTTTGAGTAAATGTCTTCTTGACTACCATCTTCCTTCACAAATGTTAATTTCATATTTTCATCTTGGACTGATTTTGACCATCTCTCACCCTCGTCTTCGTACAGTGTAAGGACATTAACTTCAAAGTTTCTGGACGCTGCAAGCGCAGCCAAACAGTGTGCTCCATTTCCTCCTCCACATACAAGAATCTTTTCCTTTAACGTAGCGCTCGCCATTTTATTATCAGTTTTTACTACAAATATAATAAGGTAAGCTACACTCTTGCCTGTTACACTAAACTATTCTATATTTAACCTAAAATCTTCGGATTGTTGTTTTGTCGTAAAATCTTTGTTTCTTGATATTTGGAACATGTGCGATTCATTGGCTTTTGAACTGTTTATGTATTTTTTTCAGACTCCATCGTTCACAAAGTTTTGAACATGATAGAGTGCTTCTTTCATGACCTTTTTGTAGATTACAGAAATGTGTTTGTATTAGGTAGAGCGTAATTACAAAAAAAAAAAAAAAAAAAAAAAAAAAAAAAAAAAAACCTTTTTAAAAAAAACTGTCAAGAGGTATTACAATTTAAATTATAATTCAAATTTTCTACTTTTATTCAACAAACAGTTGAACAACCAAAGAATAACCCCTAGTTAAATGTTAACCATGATTGCAACATTTAATGAAATAAATGGAACAACAGGAAACATCTACAATGGCTGAAAATTATAATCACATGCCATAATCTGCAAGGAAACTACACAGGATCAATACAACAAAGACAAAATACAAACGTAGACAACGATAGGAGCTCGGGACAGCCGGACTTGGTACCGGCACTAGCAAAAGCCAGCGGTGGGGTTAAACCGGTTTTATGGATACCCAAACCTCCCCTTTATCTGTTCCGTGTCCATATAGTTTAGTAAATATACGAATAAAACCCAATACAGGTAGACTACTAACTCCATGACCACAATCCTGACAGGAGAGAATGTGACAATACGTAATTTTGAAAGATGGGTCAAGGGGTGATCACCGCTAATCTGCCGGCTAGCTCAAGGAGCCTAGTCTGCTGGTGAAACACTGTCGCACTACTGAAGAAAAATCAAACTCAAAACTTCCCTGAGGATTTGGTCAAGATTTCAGTAGACATCGGCAATATCAGTGAAAGTCCCGTATGTATGTAAATAAACAAAAGTGACAACAAAAGTCCGAATCGATCAAAGGAAGAGACCAGTAAGGAAAATCCGTATAACATTCGACTGAATTAGGGGAACACAATTCGACACAGAAAATTTTCAGGTCACTTGAACTCAAAGCTCATTTAACGGATGCAAGTAGAGTATCTTGTCAATATCCTCTATTACGTAAATAATGTAAGTTACGTCCCAGCTTTTCTGGATTTTAATCAGTTTCTGATATTTTCTAACAACCATTCCGTAAAAACGAGGATTAGAAAATTTAGTCAAGCTGTTTGGTAAGATATTAAATATTCATATCTGCTATAGAACTTCTTAAATATGACATCTGTAACCTTGTTGTAAAGTTGTAACCATTTTTCAACCGTAAGGTAAACATAAAAAATCAAGAGTGACTGAACGTAACTCTTTCAAAATAACATTAAACATTTTTTGAAATTACGGATTTCCTATGTTTGAGTCCTAATGCTGCTAATGAGGAATTAATTTCCGAAATGGCCAAACAGTTTATTAAAGTTAATTGCAGTTGGAGTTAAGAAGTGTGTTATGATATCGTGTTCATAATGACATTTACTCCATATCCTTTCGTAAAATAATTACTTTTTAAAAAACAAAAAAAAAAAAAAAAACAAGACATTAGGGAATAAACTCTCGTATGAGTAATATGTACATGTAAGTAGTTAAACTGAATATAAATTCGCACCAACAAACAGAAACAAACGAACTTTAACGAGATTTTCCTTACCTTTGATAGATCCCTGCTTTAGTTAAATAGGAGTCATGGATCATCAAACTTTTTTCAGTGCTCCCTTATATCAAATTTGAGGCGTGCATAAACTGGCAATAAAGATGTTTTCAATTTAAATATATACCTTTAGTGTATATTTATTTTATACATCTTTTATGTAAATAAATTTACACCTAATAATGTATTAATTCAGCCTAGAAGACGAGTATAAAATAGCTGTTACGTAGCAACTGCAATAAAATTGAAATTTAACTTTCTGTAACTATGTTTTATCTTGTCAGTTTATGTAATATCAAAACATTTTGGAAAAAAATATCCAGATATAATGTCAGGGCAAAAACGATCTGAAGCGTAATTTACCTATTTATTTAACACAGGGGGGACACTTTGCTTTTTAAGCTTTCATTGTGCTGTACATTGAAAGCAAATAAAAAATGTTATTCCTGTTAAAACTTTGGAGTCCTTTAGAAAAAATGATAACTTATTGATAAAAACATCAAATCAGCAACATTTCCACAGTATATTAAGCATTAGTAATTCGCAACATTTCCACAATATATTAAGCATTAGTAATTACTGTAGATAATGTGTATTTTTTAGTGAAACATTTAAGAGGCAAATCACAATACATTTAAGGTAGATCGACACTAATGCATGACATATTCCATTGGCGCATGTTGCGACACACGAGTCGGATGCGGAATTCGCTTAATTTTCAAGTTGGAATATTCCCTTATTGGCCTTTTCATTGTGACGCCGTAATAGATTGACATACACTTTCCCGCAAATTACCTCAATTTTCCCGTAAATATTGTCTATTTTGTAAACTTTATTGAATATCTCTCTTAATCAGACGGTGACATATAGATTTTTTCAGCTCAACATATATTTGAAGGGTATATCTCTGAAATATCAAAAAATATATATATATATATCTGATATTTATTTCGTATGAAAGCTAAATAATAAGCTTGTTCTCATAGTTCCCTGTATATTCCATGTAAATATTGCTGAAAAGTACTGATTTGGCCTGATTTTCAAAGCCTGATAACAGGAAAAGATCATATTTCTCTCATTTTTTGAACGAATGGACTAAGACCTACAAAATATCTTAAAATAAAAAATTCTGTTTGATATTTTTATTAGGTTCGATCTAGGCTTTAAAGATATGTATGGGGACAACCAAAAGTTTGTGAAACTCTTTCTTTCCAAATTCTAAAAATTAAAACTTATGATCTGCAACACAATGCAATAGTATTGCCCAACACCACAAGAAAACTAAATTCTAGCGTTCACACTGTATATGAATAAACAGCTTACATAAACCTGAAGAGGAAAAGAATACAATACTATGTAACGAGAGAGATATTATAAATTCGCACGCATATTCATGAGCATAATGTATTACAATTTTGTAGATAAATATTTAGATATTAGATTTTGTTTAATTGCGACAGGAAAAAAGAAGTGTGATTGCATGTATCAACTATTATTTTTTCATGTAGTAAACACGCTACAGTCAGTTTTCAGTAATAAAAATTTGTGAAAAAAGTCCTGCATAAATCTTTAAAAATTGCAGCGATTTCAGTCTATATGAACATTATCCATGCCAGAAAAGGAAGATGATTCGGGCTTCAAACTTCCAAAACAGTCCCCCATTTACAAACAGAAATAGGTTAACACTTCCTTGATGCTATAACCACCTTTGACGCGAACAGTTACAATAACGTTCAAGCAATGCAAAAGGCCTCTGTCATATGTCAACAGACAAAAATGATGTTTTGATTATTTGTTGTCTCCGAGATCTTCACCTTTGTTTGACTTCCAGATGTTTATCGAAAAACAAAAAAACACTGAAAATTGATTACCCTGAAGATAGTAACGGTGACTATCACTAATTTGATAAAACACAATAACATATGCAAGAGGCCAGTAAAACAAAGACCTAAACATAGGAAGATAAACCAAACGATTTTATGATAGTGGAAGAAAAAACAAATGCAATTCAGGCACAAATATATGAATAACAAAAGATTTGAAAATGAAAACTTGTCTCATACATCGACAAACAATAACGAAGCAAAAATGAGGAAAGGAGGAATTCCAAAATTGAAAATCCAAAATTATGGCAATTCATATCCTTCACGAATTGAGACAGTATAGCAGAGACAAAACAAATGTAAAATTAACAAGAATACCACAAAACTAAAGCACTAGCAGCATGACCCATACGAAACTTGAGGGATGATCAGGTGCTCCGGAAGGGTAAGCTTGATCTGATTCATGCGTGGCACCCGTCACACTGTCAATGAAAAGTCCGGTTTTGTCACAGTCAGTGTTTGTCTGTCCGGTAGTAAACTCTGCATCTACTCAAAGATATCATTCTCATCAGCGAAATAGAAACATTGTAACGAGCATTAATACATTATACAATTAAACTTATATCGTCTTCATGATATTCAGCATTCAAGGAGTTTCTCCCTCCTATAGCTCTTTCCTTAGGCGGTTTTAGCATTACTTTGGGTTCTATTGGTACTCTTTGGTCTTTAAGAATAGTTTATTTTTCTTGTCTTCAAAATATTTTGATTTTATCTGCACTTAATACAAAGGCAACAGAATACTGAAGGAACAAACGATTGGCAATTACATAACTTAAAGACAAGGGTTTAACTAGAAAACAGAAACAGTATGATATTAAATAACCACAAAACCCTGAAATATAAATACAACATCAAAATAAGGCAGTTACGCACACTAACAGTGTGAACCCCATAAATCCGAAAGTCACACCAAGTGCCCCTGAAGCGTAAATAAGTCTTGCTCTTTTTAATAGAAGTCGCTGTGCTGTCAGTGAGTCAGTCTAGGATGAAGTCAAATCCGGAAAGACGTCTAAAGAGATATAAATTGTTGAATTAGCCATATCCAGAACTAAAATTTACTACAATTTCAATATTTTGCTATAAATATTCCCAAATCCGTCCTCGTCCTGTTCCAACTCAAAAAGCTTACCAAAATCTCTTTAGAAATTTAACTGCTGGGATGTTTTTTTAGGTGTTTCAAAGATGATTTTCTAGCAGTATCGGATCTTCTAGTGGTGTTGGGTAAGATAAAATACTAGCTTTGCGAATGTAGATATGCATTTAAAATGTGATTGAGAAGACAAAATGCGAAAAAACTTATGAAGTTGAGGAAAACGAATAGAAGAAGTTGCCATACTGGAAATGCTATTTTGATCGTAAGGAAGGAGTGTCTCAGACAATGGTCTTTCAAACTGTTTACTTTACGAAAAGTTGGGTTATTCCTTAAAAAAACAAAAACAAAAAAAACCCAATTCTTTCTTGTTCTTCTTTGAGTCGAACTTGTTGTTGTCTCCTTGACATTTACCCCATTTCCTCTCTTTTCATATTGAAACAAATAATCTTTCGTCATGCCATGAGTTCACTGGTTCACGATTTGAACTAGAGATGAATGTTCTGACAACTAATTGTTGACAAATTACATTTATGCGGACATGCATGCATATTTAACAAATAATTAGAAGGAAATTGGTAAACAGCAGCAATATCTACTATTTCAGGTGATGGATAACTTTCAAGAGGAGTTTTATGAAACCAGTGAACATAGAACAGATTTTTCTGCAAATTTTAATACCACTGAGAGAAATGCATTTGTTGTCCACTGTGATAAATCTCAGTGTAATGAGCAGATTGTCTATGGTTTAATCAGAGAATGCCGAATAAGACGAATAGTTCCGATAGATGTTTTGACCAACGTTACCAACGATCTTCTCGAGGGCATTTTGAAAACGCCGTCTTCTGAAAATACAATATTACTACATGTTTGTAAACATTCGAAAAGAAAATTACTCGAAGTTACGAAGAAAAGTTCAACTTTTGTAGATAATGTTTTTGTATTTGGTAATGCGTCTGTCGATTTAAAGCCCTTCAGAAAATTCCATTGCTTCAAAATTGATAACGAAATTGACATCCAAAAATTTGCTGATTTAATACAAAAACATACTGGGGTCATTCCACAAGATTCAAATGAGGAGGAGAGTAGTGATTTTGGACTTCCTGAGTTGGAAAATATCCCAGATGTCTCAAATAGTCGCAGATCCCGTAGCTTAGATAGAACACAGCATCATCAATTTCAAAGACCGAAACGAGTTCAACCAGAAAGGGTCTCTAGACACGAGTCTATAGTGACGGGGACTGCATTTGATGGACACGCGAACATGCAATTCCCTCACCCATCATTGACCTCTGAAAATGTAGAAGAAAGGAATAGTGTACAGTTACAAGAAGAGGATAAAACCAGATCAGGAACAAAGATACTTCTACCACCTGTAAACATTCAACCTGAATCTATTGATAACAATCAACAACCACACACTATTGATGGTTTCTTTGTTGATGGCGTCCTGTTACAGAACACGAATGAAATGACAGGTACATTTGTCCAACGACCATACACGAATGAGAAAGGTAAGCGTTAGTAATCTTACATTTGCATTCATTAATTCTGAATAAGCAACACAATTAACCTATCAGTGGGTAAATTTTCTATTATAACTTGAAATTTATTTTGAAAGCTAACATTAATGTTTGATATTAAATATCATGACATATGTCCACCTCTAGTGGTCACTTCCAGAATTTGAGGCTCATAAGCTGAGTCTTTTTTCCTCTTCTGGCAAATACTTTTAATACTTCAGTTGAACTTTGGTGGCTCAAAGTGCAATAGATCGAGCACCATGGATGTTTCGAACATTTTTACTGGCCCCTTTGTTTCATCGGTCCCTTGGGTGTTCGAGCCACCGAAGTTCGACTGTATTACAAATACTTAAATTGATAACCATCCCATAGAGAGCTCAATAACAAAATGATTAGAAAATTATGGTTTATTATAAAAATTCTATGAAGTCTATTTAAGAGCTTACGAGTAGATTATTAAAATATGTTCTTCCCTTAGAGCCCAATGTTAAACTATATTCTGACGTTTGATCAGACCAAAATAGGCATGTATTTGTGAGATTTTCTTTACGTTTATTCCCAATTTGCCTCAATAGTTCCAAAGATGGTCAAAGTGTTTTCAACTTCGTTACTGATTTAAGCTATGTTCAGAATTTGCGTTATGTTTGATGTCAAATAAGACCCTTCATATACTATTCTGATAGAGTTTAGTTCTACTTACCTAGTTCTGAAAAAAATGACAAAAATATGTTTTAATTTTGTGTCCAGGTTAAATCATGTTCAGCAATGTTTTCTGTTGGTACGAATGAGGAACATCGGTCGGTTATCTCCATGTACCAAGTTAGTTTTGTATGGTTCAAAGTGGAGGTTGAATGAGCATATCAATACCTTCTTTTGATATTTAAATTAAAATGATCCCCACTTAAACCATATATAACTAACTTGGTACAGGGAGATAACCCACCGATGTTTCTCATTGAGCTTTCTCTTTGAAGAACTTTCTGCATTGTTCAAGTGAATTTTGAATCTGTTTGGTCACATCATGTCAAAGGAAATGATCCTTAGGGTTCAATGTTTTGCCACCATTCGCTAGTGGCATTTATTAGACTCTATTGGCATCACTGCTAGATAGGCAATTTTAAAGCGTATTTCAGACAAAGCAGTTTGGATAAGTTTGCATTATAGTATGATTAAGATGTGAAAGGATGAAAACAACGTTTGTAGACTATCGAATGAACAAAACACAAGATTACATAAACCAAAATCCAGAGACAAGGCAAAAGCGAGAACTCCAGAAGACGGAAGATCAAAGAAACTGCATGCCCACAAAACACACAAACACTGCAAATACAACACAAAAACCTAAAGCACTAATAGTGTGAACTCTAAAACAAAACAGAGTGACATCAGGTGTTCTCGAAGGGTAAGCATGTCCTGCTCTGTATACAGCACCCGTCACACTGTCAGTGGTTCAATCCAGGGTAAAGTCAAAACCGGTAATGTCAAATCCAGGAAGACATGAAAAAATGTCCATTTTCATTTGTGACACTGATATTTCATATCTATCTATGATGTCGTGGCGACGGCCATAAAATTTCTGAAGGGACGAAAGAAACAATGACTGAACAAATCCCTGACGCAGCAGTTTTTGTGACAGTACTTTTGCTCTTTCCACAAAGTCACTGTATGAATGGACATTTACAAGATAGCAGTCATTTGAGGAAATAAACATTCTTAAAGGACCTTCAATATAAAATGTTGTTAAGCTTTCTTTAATTTGCTTTTGCTGATTTAGAGAAGATGTGAAAAAATAACTCATAGATTCGTTTGTTTGTTTGTTCATAATGTACATCTATACTACATCAAAATTACTACATACTTATTATTTGTGCATTTTCCCGTTCAGTTATGTTAAAAAATGGATAACAGGAAACACCTGCAATGGCTGAGAATTATAATTACATGCAACAATTTGAACTACACAAGAAAAACACGACAAAAGACAAACGTAGACAACGATAGGAACTCGGGACAGCCGGACTTGGTACCGGCACTAGCAAAAGCCATCGGTAAGGTTTAATCGGTTTATGGGTACCCAAACCTCCCCTTTATCTGTCCTGTTTCCCTATAGTGTAAAAACATACGAATATAACCCAATACAGGTAGACTTCTAACTCCATGACCACAATCTTGAAAGGAGAGAAAAAGACAATACGTAATTTTGAAAGATGGGTCAAGGGATGCTTTTTAAAAAAAAAGGGGTGCCATTTTTAAAAGCATTTATCAATTTACCATTCAAACATTTGTTACATACCGAATAGACATCTGAACTACCAAACGTATCCAATGTATAATTACGAAACTTTAAAGGTTGTACAGTCAAAACGACAACAAACAAAAGACCTTTGTCTCATATTAATACCCTAGTACCGTAAACAATGATGAAGAAGAGAAACATAAATGCAATTTGTAGTCTGCTTATATTTGGGTTTTTTCGCATGTGTATTATACTTTATTGAAACGTGACAGAGAAAGGGAGTTTTGGGTCCCTTAAAACCGGTTTGACTCTACCGCTGGCTTTTGCTAGTGCCGGTACCAAGTCTGGCTGTTACGAGTCCCTTTTCTTGTTTAATTTTGTTTTTTATTTTATTTGTAATTTTTATGTGCAGTTTCCTGGCAGATTGTGGCATATAATTGGCAGATTGTGGCATGTAATTGTAATTTTCAGCAATTGTTGATGTTTCTTGTTATGTTTTTCATTGAATGAAGATAGATTTCATTTTGTAGTCACCAAGTCCTGTTCTTTACAACAAAACAAGGAATGAACTTGAAGACAATGCAGCAAAGAGATTTATCTTTCATTAATAAATCAATGGAAAGGTTACAAAGATCCTCAAATAAATAGTTACATAATACGAGCTTTATAAAATACTGTGTAATACACGTCATAAATCATTGTAAATTGTTCACAAATAGACTTCCTTATTTCCTTTCAAATAGATAAAAAAAACTACTATGTGATTTTTTTCAGTACAATGTGATCTTCCGATGGCTAGAAAACTACAGGTGTACAAACAGAATATCGGATATGAGGAATACCATAAAGATATTGTCACTCACATAATTCCAGAACTTCGGAAAAGAAAGGATGTGCTGGGATTGTCTGATTGGTTACATTTTGATGATTATAATATCAAAGAGAGACTTCTGCTTGAAATGGAGAAAATATTACTCAGTGTGTCAATGCGTGACATTGCAATATTTGACGTTCTACGAGTTACAACCAACGTTCTAAATTGTTGTTTTCAGGCCAAGTTACAAGCAGACGACACGTTATGTCTTCCTCTACGGGTGCTTACATGTAGTTTTACAATTTTGTTTGTTTTGATATCAAACACTTCAAATGCAGACGTTTTTTCGCAAGTCCAAGACTTATCAAGACGTGCGCATAGCGATCTTAATTCTTTACGAAGGATTCCGCACAGTATGGCCGCTGGTCAGATTAATGTTATAGTTTCAATTTTGGAATATTTCAGTAAGAACAGTTTTCAAAGAGGTATAACTGGGAATGCTCTTTCAGAACCAAACGAACAGAATATTCTCAGAGAGTTTATTCCATTAGAATATCCAAGCAAGTTCATCTACATCTCCACTTTAATAAACAAGGTAAGAAACACAGTTCTTCTTACGAAATAACATCTGCACAATTTTTCTGATGACATCTTACTTCGAATATACTGTTTAGTTGCATTATAATTTTTGCTAAAGCGTGTTTTTTTAACAAAAAAAAAATGAGAATATGAAATTTAATTTTTGTCAATTGCACATTTTAAGCAAATTGCCGCTAGCGGAGCAAGACATGCTAAGCCCCCCTTCCGGAGCACCAGATGTCACTCCCGGTTTCCATTGGAGTTCTCGCTATAAGTGCCTTAGTTCTGAATGTCATGTTTTTATTTTCGTGCCTATTGGTTGTCTCATATCTTGTTTCGTCTTTCTTTTTACTTGTTCTCATTTTGACATGTCTCTGGGCTTTGATTTTTTGTGATAATCACATCCTTTGTTCCTTCGGTATTTTACTGCCGTTGTTTTCGGCACTTGACATGTCAAAAGGCGAGGATATCTTGCCAAAAGAATTCCAACTCATAGCGACAAGAGGAGTTAAAATCACACCCTTTCAATTAAACCAATGAAACAGACCCATCGTCAAGGTCAGTATTCAAATAAAGTTGAAATGGTGAAAATATTATGTTTGGATAGAAGAAATACCAAAAGAAAATATGTCAACAATGGGTTAAGAAACGCGGAGTTTCAAACCTTTCGACCGTTTCATGGTACCTTTATTCATTGAATAGAGACAAAATTAGCCAAGGACATGTCCTCGCAATAGGAATTAACTGCTAAGTTTAATGACATGATATACAAACTAGCATTCCTTAATAAATCTAATACCCTTTGAATTGACTTTGTTTTGAAAATTTTTTCTCATATTCATGGGATTCAGAAATGCGTTGCATATTTTGTGATAAACTCGTTTAAAACAGATACATTTTATTGCACCGATTTCGTCACACTTTAAATGATTTAAAAGTGGGTTTTATACACCTACTTCAATCACAAAAAAAAAACAAATAATCCCTGTTGTGAAAGTAATTCAAGAACGTCGTGGTTTTCTTTGCAATCATAAATTTAATCAACACCTCTTACAAAAAGTAGAATTTATCTCTTTCAATAATAATACCGGTGATTACTAATATCTTAAGAGATCCAAAAACTTTTTGTGTTTCGAAATATTATGGCATGTTTGTTGTTCAAAAATATGTCAAAAGTAGCTAGAGGTTAAGACGTAACACCAAAAACCAATTGGAGACACTGTCCCCCCGATGCCTATGAAACTTAATAAAAAATAAAGTGTCGTCCAATTAATAATGTTTATGTGCTTTAGACGTGGATATCCACAAATTTCTCCGTGTAATGCCAAAAAATGATTTACTTGTTCTCGCCTCATCAACAAAAATACTGCTAAATCCACCGTCAATGGCAGAGCATTCACCCTATCTTTTGAAACTGACATAAATTGAAAAACTAATAATCTTATTTATTTGATTACATGAACAAAACCTAATTGTGGAATTCAATATGTAGGGGAAACCGGTCAGCATCTTTATAAACGGACACAACAACATCTCTATCGTTTCCGTAGATACAAAAAATTCCGAAGTTTAATTTATCAACATCTAAATAAACATAAACATAACATCAAATTTATAAAGGTTCAACCATTAGAAATTGTTGTTAAGAAGGACGGACAGTCACATAAACAATTTGAAAAATCACGTAGAGATTGTGAACTGTCTTGGATAAAGAAGTTGCAAACGGCGTATCCTCTCGGTTTAAATGATAATATTATGGGCCTAGGTAACATATCAAGAACTTCTTCCATCAATATTATGGATATTGTTTCAAAAAATTACGTAATAAACGATCACACGGTAAACGTATCAATCGTAATAAACGAAAATACCACAGAACTTCAGTTTCAATTTCTGACCTTGTTACTATCTTTAAAAATCATGGCAGACATAATTTGCTTTGTAAATTATGTTCAATTCCTATTGTTAAATTAAATACTTTATTGGAAAAATGCAATACCATACCATATTACAGTCCAATGTATGAAGCTACTGGAATAATCAGCGCATTTTGCTACCACAAATTGTTTCCTAAAATTGATAAACCTGGAGACCATAAAAGATATTTCCTTAATTTACCGTATATCAACAAAGGGATCGATCTTATTGATGTATCTAGTATATTTAGAGACTCAAAAATTATCAAACTTATTCCTCCTTATTTTGATAATATGGAACCACCCATTATTTCATATACTTACAAAAAACCTACAAGAGACCTTAGTTTTAATTATTCATCCGTTACCAAAAATCCTGAAATCAATCAAAATTCACCCTTGACCTGAAATTGTGCAAGCTCGTCGAAGTTTCGATATGAACCTAGTGGTCATGTTATTACAGGAGACCTCAACATCGTCCAGGACCGAGAGGTAAAAACTTTTCTCCAAAAAGGACCTAAATATCGTCCTCCTTCAAAAATAATTTGGAAGGACTGTCGTGATGTAATTAAGAAAGCCATCATGTCATTCTGTAAAAAGTGGTGTAAAAGAGAAAATGCGGATAAAAAATCATTAGACACTTTCATTAACAAATGCATGGAAGTTGTTGATATCCGAATAAATCATTTTGAAACACATTATAAGCAGCAGAATACCATTCCTGCTATTTCAAAAATCAAACAGAAGTTAAAAGTGTTGGAAAAAGAGTTTATATTTGTTCCGGCAGATAAAGCAGCCAATAATGTGGTCGTTGTTTGACGTAAGTATTACATCGAGTTTCTTCGAAATGAAATTACCAATTCTAGTACATTTCAAGCTACCACGTCAACAGAAACACAAATAATTGATGACCACATAATAGCTACAGCTAAAGCATCAAGTAAATGTTCAACTACACATATTTCTGTGTTATTGACCAGTGCACTTACTACCATAAAAAATCTCGTCATCAACTTTAGCAACAAATGTTATGAATATAGTGGAATTAACTACTTTTGGAGTGTTAAAAATTCGGTAGAAGTTTTGGAAAGACTTCGATCAGTTAATGAAGCATACACCTCCGTCGATAGCTATGATTTTTCTAACCTCTATACTACATTACCGCATACACTCATCAAAGAGAAATTTTCGTATTTGATCAAATGGTCCTTCAAAAAATCAGGATGTACGTACATTTGTTGCAATACATTTAAATCGTTTTTCAGTGACGACAAACATGACAAATATACCAACTGGACTTGTCAGGATATGATAAAAGCATTAAATTTTCTTCTTGATAATATATTTGTTCGTTTCGGTGATACAGTCTATCAGCAAAAAATAGGTATTCCTATGGGTACCAACTGTGCACCTCTCATAGCAGATTTATTTCTTTATTGCTACGAGTCACAATTCATGGCAAAAATTCAAAAAGACCCGTCTAAACAGCATTTAGTGGATAAATTAAACAATACATATAGATATTTGGACGATATTTTGGCTTTAAATAATCCCGAATTTTCTAAATTTACAGATGAAATTTATCCTGCAGAACTTCCTTTAAATAAATCCAATAGCAGCAGTGATTATACTCCTTTTCTTGATCTTGATATATCAATAAATCAAGGAAAGTTAAACACTAAGGTTTATGATAAAAGGGATGATTTCTCATTCCCTATAGTCAATTTCCCCCATCTCGACGGCGATGTTCCGTTAGCCCCTTCTTACGGGGTCTACATTTCACAACTTGTTCGATATGCACGAGTATGTAGTAATGTTTCTGACTTCAACGACCGAAATCTTTGTCTCACTGAAAAACTTCTGCATCAAGGGTTTAGATATCATAAATTGANTAAAAACATTCTCTAAATTTTATTATAGATACATTGACTTATTAAGAAAATTTGGTTCTACATGCAGGGCTCTTATACATCAGGGCATTTCACATCCAAACTTCTATGGAAATATCATTTACAAAGCGCATAAATTCAAAAATTGTCCTTCCAAACTTATTAATCCGTTGAACAAACTTATTCATAAAGGATATAAATACAGCATTGTTGTTAAATCTTTACTTCTGGTTTTTGTTGGCAAAAATATTGATCATCTCCTAAATGCTTTACACCATAACTAAATTTAAACAATTTTTCATATTGGCAGTATTTGGCATTGCACAATATCATGTTCTATTTTCATAATTGATGATGTTGTTATACCAAATCTATTTAGAAGTATTTCAATTGAAATTTCATATGTAAGAAGGCTTGATATCATAGTCAACGGAAATTATGTCCTTAGCTAGCTGTCAGTAACTGCGAGCATTTGTCCGGACAGTACCTGTATGTATTGTCTTCATGTTTTATGTACTTCATTGTAAGGGTACTCGTCTTGATAAGTTGGACTTTTTTCTAGTTTGATTTTTACTGTGAGTCTTTTTGTGTATTTATTTTTAGCCATTCACCACACATAGGGGGAGGGTTTGGATCCAAGAAAACGAGTTTAACCCCACCGCAATTTTTGCGCCTGTCCCAAGTCAGGAATATGTTGGTCATTGGCTTGTCCTTGTCTTCTTATAAAATTTTAGTTTCTTTATATTTGGGTTATTGTATGTGGTTTGTTTCCATTGATTTATTCACTTTTTTACCTTTTCGGGGCCATTTAGGGCTTACTATATGGTGTGAGGTTCCTCACTGTGTTGAAGACCATATGGTGACCCCTAGATGTTTTGTTTTTGGTCGTTTTAACCTGGATATGGGATGTTGTCTCCTTGACATTTACCCCATTTCCTTTCTTTTTCATATTTAGGATAACAGTAAACACCCATAATGTCCGAAATTACAATCACAGGCGAGCAACAATTAACAAGGGAACTGTAGTAGAAAAACACAAAGACAAAAAATTAAGGAGGATCTGTATGAGTGATCTATGAGAAATTGAAATAAAAAAGAACACACTTAATTTCTGAAATATGCAGGTTGTATATTCAAAAAGTTTAAAATTTTTAATTGATAGTTAATTTTGACACTATATGATGTTTACTTTTTGATTCTTTAGGTTATTTGTTCTCTCTGATGTCTTTTAGGTCTTAAGTTTGTTTGAAATTACATCGATTCACAGTTTTTGAATCTTATCTGCACTGAAAACGCAAACGTTGTTGAAATGGTAATCTTATCTGCACTGAAGAGACATAAGTTGTGGAAGTGGCTATGGTATCTGACCTGATGAGGCATATGTTGTGGAGATGACGGGCTTATCTGCACCGAAGAGGCAAAAGCTGCGGAAATTGCCATGTTATCTGCTCTGAAGAGGCATAGGTTGTGGATATGGTCATCTTATCTGCTCTGAAGAGGCATAGGTTGTGGAAATAGCTATTGACCAATATACAAAAAACTAATATAAATTGTAATCTCGGTTAAACATTCAATTGTTTAACTTTTTCCAGAAAAATGCATAATTATCATAAACACGATTGAAAGAGAAGCAATTGCTGAAAATAGAAAAATTATAAATTGGTTGCTTGTATCGGATCAGTAGACCCCTTAATTTCATCAATTTAACACCATATAAAATTGTTGATCTACAATTTTCAGATGTTGCAGAATTCGTCTGAGAGGACAGAAGAACTTCTCCATATAGTATTGAAGTGGACATTTGACACAATGTCAAAAAAGCAAAGTACAAGACAACAACTACAACCATTGTTATACACTGTCAACAAAGGAATTGTATTAAAATTACTACAAGGTGATGTGTAATATACGTTTTTCATTCAGCAATTTCTATTAATAAAAATGTTATCATTGCGACTTTCAGTCATCAAAAGGTACAAGTCGTTTGAGACAAAGGTGGAGCATACTTTTGACATGAGGGGAGGGGAGTTGGGCACTTCCTATATAGAGGTATATATACAGACTTGCCGCTGGAATGGGCCTGTTTGTTTGCAGTTGTCAACTATATGAATGATTAGTATTTTTTGACATAATTTTTATCAATGGGCCGTAAAGTAACCATAAATGACCAAAATCTCTTCTGGTTGCTGTAAATAATCAAGTATTTATCATTACGGGATGCTTAAGAACATTCCTGCAGTGAAATGAATGGTTTTCTTACTGAAATTACAAATTTGTACTATTTTTTAATTGGTCGATACTTTGATGGGGGAACCATATGAAAAGAGTATTTTCAAAATGCCAGAGGCAGGCCTGTGGCTAATTCCACCTGAAATGACACAGCCCCCCCCCCCACCCTGATTTGACAAAAGGATTATAAACATAATCCACTACTATTTAAACAAATGTACTGTTAGTAAACATTCTAAGTAATCTGATGAACACAAACAAAACACAATCAGTATAAATTTCTAATGAAAGAAGGTTTTGAAGTTTACTTTTTCTTTCTTCTTTTATTTTGATATTTCCAATTTTTCGCAATTTCCATGTTAATAGGTGCAACTTTGAAAATCCAAAGACCTGATTGTATCACGTAGAAAATAATGATTATAGAAGAAATTAAAGGAATACATTAAGTCGTTTTGGAGATTTATCCAGGATTATTGAACATTAAATACAAATGACGCAAGGAACGAGAGAGCTTTATAAATAAACAGGCATGATTTTTTTTTAAGAGAAAGCATCTTCGACTACATATATTAACCCGTTAGAAAGTTAAATTCAGAAAAAAAATATTCAAGACTTGCAATAATGTAGCATGGGATAGCATAACTTAAACAACAAAGAAGGCCAAGAATAATGCAGTGAGGTGCAAATGTGTTGAGCGAGCGAATTTAATGGACAGAGTTTTCTATGATGAACTTAGTGTAATCAATGTGGACACTATTCTTAGATATTGTTCAGATATTGTGTCATTATACAAAATAAATTTGATATATTTTTCACTTGGCACAGTCAGAAATGAAAAACGCATAAAACTGGTGTATTTTCTTACTCAAATTTAGGTCCAGAGCACGGCAGAGATTGGAATGAGTCAAAGAAATGTTTAATTGCTACTTTAGTTACATATTTAATAAGTGGCCGGATTGATCTTACGTGGAGAAGGAAAATGTTGGAGTCTCTGAATCCTTTACTTTTCGTAGCTGACAAAGACATTGTGAAAGAAATTATCAAGATTTTCGAAAAGTGTGGGCATAAACATAAGCATATCCGCAATGTAATCATCAAACATGTCCAGAACCTACTGTCTGCTGTCAATCTCAGGTTATTTTGTTTTCAAAGGGATACTGAATCATCTGATAAACCAGTATGGTCTGAATTTCAAGGAAAAATTTGGAACGGTTTAGGAGTGACTCTTCATTTACTTCTGCCATCCGTCAAATGTCTAACAAAAGGTTCAATGGAAGATTACCGAACATCAGCAGACGACAAAGAGACAAAGAGACATATCAACTGTCTGGAAATAATGAGATTGCTTCAATATGATAAAAGTCATCAAAATCTTTTGAAACTAATTGGTTACCAATACCGTCCACTGCCATTGTTTTATTTGACAGAGTCCCAAAAAAAGTTTCACACCTACCTATTGGAAAGGCGACAATATCATAAATGGCTGCCCCGTACAAAACTATGCCGCATGGCTATAGATGTTATAAATGCAGTGAAGTATATCCATAGCAAAGGTGTTGTTCACAGAAACTTGACAACTTATAGCTTCAGTATCAATGATCAAGACGTCATAAAGCTTCATGACTTTAGTCTGGCAAAGATATTACCACACACAGAACATAACACCAGCAGCTTTATAAATGGTATGTTGTACTCTGAGATAGAAATAGAAAAGATGAGTGTAAAGTTACTGTATGCGAAATAAAATCCCAATTATACCAGATGTGCAGCTTTACTTCTTTCGTTCTTATTGCACAAGTATATAAATAACTAAATACCGAGGTTACTGTGAATTTACTTTCTGCATATGCGCATTTCGACAACTTATGTCTCTTCAGTGCAGATAAAATCTAAACGATTGGAAGACTCAAAGATATATATGTAATAGATTTGATAAACTGGAAAAAAAAACTATTACATGTTATGGGTATGTCGCTATCAATTGAAAAATAATGAAAACCAACACAAAATTCACTGGTCGTAGAGTATGAATAAATGCTTTTAAGAAGTGAAAGCAGAGTATTTATACATGTCAATGGTATTCCAAGGGTTTTGATTTGATCTGCGCTGAAGAGATTTGAGTTGTCGAAATGCCCATATGCAAAGGCTTGGTTTACAGTAACTTCCGATGTTTAGCTGATAAATATGGCAAATAAAAGCACTTGGTATTAGTTTTCATTGTTGCATCGAAATACTATTCACTAGACTTATGTTACCTTTGAGATATCCACGGAGAAGTAACAATAATAATAACAATAATAAGTAAACTATATTAGCATAACCACAATGTCGTATATTGGTTGTGGTCGGGACCAAACATTTCTAACATTCATTCCGATGATTGTAATTCTCTGCTTAATAGTGTGATTCCTGTTCCAATGACAGGGTTCTGTTCTACTTATTTTGCTCTTACCTGTAAAACATGATACATATGCTATATTTAAGTATTGAAATAATGCGTAACACTTTAATCAGCACCATTCTGTAAGATATCAGTATTTTGCGCATTTGCCCATATAGCATCAACATCATAATGCTAGGATTTACATTTTGTGACATCTAATGACATTTATTATGAACATGATATATTATTATCATTATTATTTTGTACATGTATTCATTACAGTTGTTATTCTGCGTATATGCACTTCGTCATATTATAATGGTATCTATGATTTAATTAAAAAAAAAACTAATATTTGATTAAATAAGCATGATCCAATAATGTTCATACATGATTTGCGTATTTCGGCAAAATAGTGAGTTATATCTATTTCAAATATTGCAAATCTTAAGTAACAATGGCACACATAAAACTCCTCTTTTCTTGATTGAACTTTTCTCAACAACTACATAGGTCTTAAGTTAAATGATAGAAGCAAGGCAAGCAAATGTAAAAGAGAGAGAAAGACCTACGGTAATAATAACTCTCTGTATGCTGTTTATATGAAGTCACATCATCCTACAACTTTCTTCAGTTCAGAATATCAGTATTTTGCTATTAGATTAAACTTTCTTTATCGGCAATATGTACATTTTTCTCTTTGATCTTATTGACTGATATTGTCAGTATCTCCGTACTGACCTGCTACAAGAAAATATCAGGCAATGACGTCTCGGTTATGACGTCATGATTCTTATGACGTTGCCGATAAAAACAGTAATGATAGTTTTAATGGTCTCTACAGAAAATATCACTAGTATCACAGCTCGTCCTATCGGACTCGCCGCGATACAGTGATATTTTCTGTCTCGACCTTCAAAACTACCATTATTCTATATATACAATCCTGTTTTTTTTTTGCTCTCAAGGTTGTTGCTTTATTGTTCTTTTGTCACTTCATTTGTCAGTACACAATTCTTCTTGTTTAATTTGAATTTCAGCTGTTCATGATGGGGATGTTCCTTTCTTGTACTCTGCTCCAGAATCTGTGTTGAAGGACAAATACGACTTCTGTTCAGACACGTGGATGGTAGGATTATTACTGTATGGAATATATACTCATGGAGGTATACCATATACTGTTGATGGATTGAACTCGGAACAAATACTCGAATATGTAAGTTGGCAAACATTTATTATATATGTTTCTAATATCTAGAATTCTAAAGTTTTGTGTGTCAAACAGTTTATCATTTTATAATTTGCACCAAGAATAATTCTTTACAAAATACTGTTTTTCATGTTTTGCTCGTTTAAAACCACCAAGAATAGTTCTTCAAAAATCTCTTTTTACAAGCAAAAACACAGATAATTGTTGCTAGAATAACGTGCCTGTTAGTCTAGGAACCGAAAATAGCAGAATTGAACTATAGTGACATGTTAGCGTGACAGAAACAAACTAAACGAAGAAAAATGAATGAAATGAAATCTAGAAAAATAACGGCCGTACTCAAGAACCTGTAAAAAAGACGATAAACCAACTTTTGATAACTTTTAAAACCTTAGTTATTAATTTTTCTTTGCACATTCCATTACTGTGCCAAAATCACGCCACTGGGTGCCCTAAAATTCGTCCATGAACATTTCTTTTAGTGCGCGATAACTTCAATGAATATAATACATAATACATGAATGTTGTAGCTATATATTTTCAAGTTCAGATTATTTTGATATCATTTGCGCCAATGCAATGTTCTAAGTCAAGGTTGACATCTGGTTCTAATGATAAAATAAGGCAGAAAAATATAGAATAAATGGAAGCTATGCCAATGATGGTATCAGCCGCCCAGGACTTGGTAATAATGAGTAAGTCAGTAAATGGAAGAACAAAAACATCATCAGATGATACAAAAACAACACTCACATTAAATCCCTTAAAGTATGGGCTCATACAACCGAGAGATACACCAAATGCTCTGGAGGGCCAAATACTTCCTGCTTGTTTTATCTAAATACAGCATATACAGCATCAGAAAATAATAGTTATGTGTGATGGTGTTATTGTTGTTATCGTATTTCAGATTATTTTTCAAGACTTGAAACCAACTAAATGGCCGTGTATTCCTAAGGATATATTTAAAGCTATTATGTCCTGTATGCACAGTAATGCAGATAACAGAGGGGACTTGAATGCCATTAAAACAATACTGACAGAACATTTGGCAAGTTGCAATGAAGGTATATATACATTACCCACAAAAACTGGTATTAAATAAAGCTAACCATGATTCCAAATACTGCCCTTTTCTGAATCTTACTACAATTATTGACACTGGTAAAATAACTAAAATATATGATAAAAGGGATGATTTTGATTTCACTATTACTAATTTCCCTTTTCTTGACGGCGACATGCCTCTGGCTCCATCCCATGGGGTGTATACCTCTCACCTAGTACGATTCGCATGCGTTTGCTCTACTCTTGACGATTTTAATGAACGTAACCCTACTATTACAACCAAACTTTTACAATATTTGTACTCGTGTACTTGGCTTATTTTAAAAATGGTGGATATTTCCTAAATTTTAGTCAGGTGTTTGAAGTATCTTCTCAATTTTTTTCTCATCTCTAAGATTTGTTCTTGTATCAAAACTTTTGTTTCAATTACTATTTTAATTTGGCCTCATCTGCATGCATAGCTGTACGCAGTTATTCCCGTTTCGTTTTAATTTCCTCATCAAGTAATTTATTTTATATCAAAGGAAGTTTACGAAATTCATCGTTTCAAATTAAATTACTACTATGTATTACATTTGTAATTGCCTTCTTTTATTATTTTCGAATAATTAAAAATAACATTGTTCAACAAACGTTTTTCTTAGCGGATTTACAGTCATTCAATAAATATTTTGCATCATGTCGAGTAGGCTAAAGAAGAAAAATCTCATTCTGTAGGACAAACAATATTGTTTTACTAATATGTAAAAGGTTTCATTGAAAAGCCGAGAAGATCTACGTTACATGTCCTGGTCAATCATTAAACAAATGGACACTTTTCACTATCAGTTACAATGATCCGAGTACTCGAGTACTCGAGAGTATTTGTACCGAGAACTCGAGTATATTTTGCCATCCCTAATTTCTATACATTAGCTGGGAGGGTGGTAGTCAACAGCCACAACAAAATAAGTAAAGATATGACATCTGTACGTAGATATAGTAAGTAGTGATGCACTTATAATTATTGTATTTAAATCCCTCTTTTTTAAATCAAAGTCTGAATTTTAAGTCGGAAAAGCTGTTTTTGGACAAGCACATTTTCTATCTAAAGAGGACATAATGGGGGTTACCGAGGCGATCCAGGATTGAATGTAACATGTGCATGAATACATCTTTAATTTCAAAGTATTCAACCAGTACAAAGCAACGTTGTAAAATAGATGAATGATTTCTGTGTGCATTTTTTGACATATCATATATTTGTCTCTTACAATGTATTTGTAAAGACTTTGTCTCATGTGCATTTATTCCATATCCTTTCATTGTGTATTGTACTTAACATCTTTACCTTCTTTGCAGCAAAGTTTAACAGATTGTCTTCACTGTTTGAAATAGACAAAATGTATCCACCACCAGCGTGTACTGTACCAGATAAGGGTCTCCCACCGTTGTTCGCCAGACTTAAACAAGATTTAAGTAAGTATGAGTAAAGAGAGACTGTTTGATTCAATGTAGCAAATTTTGAAATGTACCTGGATGAAACCATACCGCTTAAACTCTATATGTGAATCATGTGCAACGGGTTGATAATTCACAGGATGCAGAAATAGTTGTCTTTCTGTTCTTTCGGGCAACCAACCCTTCATACATGTTTGGAATTATTTTAAATAAAAGCACCATTTAAAGCCAATAACATTCTTATACCTTTTAAGGCTTAATTTTTACCTATACCGGCTGTCCCGATTTCCCATCGTTGTTTACCTTTGTTGTTCAATTGTGTTAAATTTTTAGGAGTTCGTAGGTGGATTGTAGCTTGGTATTAAATTTTTCATTTATTTTGTTTGTTTCCTGTTGTATTTTCTCTTTCAATTTGATTTTAGCATTATAAAAATGTTTTCATTTTTATTTTCATCGTCTGATAGAGCTCATACGCGGTTTAATGGAAATTTTGAAGGCTGATTCTTCTGTTAATGTTAACAGAAAGTGTCTTAGCGCCCATTGGTGCAAGAATTTTAAAAATATCTTTCAATGTGCATATTATTGAACATTGTTAATTTGAAGTTTCTTTCTGAACTGTGACTGAAAAAATTCATTTTTTCACTAAGAACAAGGATGAACATTTCTTTTCACTTTATCTGTGGCCTTTCAAAGGAAATTGCTGTTGAGTTACTACTGGGGACAACTGCAATGGAATTGGCGGTTATGCCAATTGTTTTTGAAATACCTGTACCAATTAATGAAGGGAAGATAACAAGAAACACTTACTATGGCCGAACATTACAACCACATGTCACAATCAACTAGGGAACTGCACAAAAAAGCAATAAAATGACAAAAGACAAACATATATAACGATAGGAACTCGGGATAGCCGGACTTGGTACCGGCACTGGCAACAGCCAGCGATAGGGTTAAACCGATTTATGGGTACAAAAACCCAAGTCAGGACTATTGCGGTTGACAATTTTTTTGGTGGTTTTCCACCTACTTTGTCTTTTTACCCTTTTGGATTTCAGCTCTAAACAGTTCTGTTCGGTACTTTTTACCCTCATGCAATCGTTTGTATACCGCATTTGTTTTCATTAAACGTAACGTAACGAGCGTTATCTCAAGGATGTCTGCACATTTCAGATCCAAGAGCATCTTATTATAACATACGAAGTAGCATGTTACGTCCCAATAAATGTTGTATAACGCTGTCTGACGTCACGCCTCCTGATGCGCCAATAAGGAATGGACAAGAACATGTAAGTGAAAACTAAAAAAGATTGCTTAATAAAATAAACGTATTACTTCACTCCATTTAAATAAGGAGTATTCCCCTCGTGCATAGTTCTGTCATAAACTTGTCTTTCCGTTTAGATCTTTTTGGATACTTGTCCTCTATCAGATTTTACTAATTTTTGATCAGTGGTCTTCAACATGTTTTAAATTGATCTAAGCTGTAGAAATGGCCATAAACAGAAACTAAATTTACAGTTACTTCGGTGTTTTTTTACTTATTCTCTTTTATAAAATCAAATTTTATAAATGGAGAACGGATATTCATTTACTTGTGTTAAAAAGGAAAAAAAGATCTGTTTAATTGTTTCCGGTTTGGTTAGCATATTTTAGGGCAGATTGGTGTTCAAATAATTTAGTACTCCTACTAAAACAAATTTTTATTGACAGTAACTGTGTTAACAAGAGTTACGTTACTGCTGTATTGTTTTAATCATATTACTTTATGCCGGTATCTTCTTTAGTTACCAAGAGATTTCAGCAAATTTCCAGGACCTGTGTAAAAGAGATACTTTAAATTCGTAATTTTGAATTTAATAAAGATGTTTACTGGATCATATGATCTGTATGTTGTCTTTTATGCCTCTCATGTTATAAGATATAAGATATTCAAAAACAAAGGAAAGATCATAAGAATCTAACACCAGGGCGAGGGTCAGACAGAAAAATCTCATATACTCAAGGGTAAGATTTCAAGTATTCGGACGAAGCTTGCTGAGTCCGAGACACTAGAAATCTTACCCGAGGGTGTCTGAGATTTTTTTTGTCTGACCCTCTCACTGTTGTTTAATTATTTTTCTCCCTCAGCATCTAAAGAAATGTCAAACAAATCACCGTTGAAACGCCATTGTTGGCATCAGTGAATTACTTCCCTTTTCACGACGCCATAGAGCATGGAGCACGCGTCCGAGTCCGGGGTTATTTCGACCATATGGACTAAGTTGTTATTTTGTTATGATATAAAAACTGGCGGGAATATACGCGTTTAGCTTGTCTTAGACTCCCTGTGTAAGACAGAAAAATCTTGCACTGCGAAATCAATGGATTCTCTCGTCCGAGGTGGGAGAAAGATATATGATTACAATCCTATTTATACATATGTATTATTTTACAGAGTCGTTATATGACAGTAGAAGAACCTGTAACTCAAGCCTTTGTAGAAGATGAGTTGCCACAATTATCAGAACAACTTTGTTTAAAAGTTTTGAAAATGATAGAAATGCCAGTGAAAATAAAACGTAACGGGAACAGAATATATAATTTTGACTACATTTTGGTAAGCACAGCATTAAGCTAAGTGATATCAAAACCAAGAAAACCAAAACAATTTGTGTGTAGTTAATTATTCATTGTTATCAATTTAAGGAATGTTAAGTGTTCAGTGGGTAGTGCCAAGTTCTCAGTATTTGTTGTTACGGACCAGTCGTAAAAATGTTAATTGTAGATTGTAGACTGGCCAATATAGTAATAAACATTTAATGATATATAATTTGTAGCGATTTTTGCAAACGGCGATTGGTTCATGCAATACGGACAATAGATCTACAGTGTTCCAACGCGACAAAATTGAATCTTGTACAGAGTTTTTTAACCGCAACAAGTAACAAAATGTTCAGCATATCAAGCTCTACCAACCTGACAATTTTTAAGAAAAATCTGAATACCCATAAAGGAGTTATGGTCCTTTATTGGTTATTGTGTCGCCTGCGTTCACGCAATGGCGACATATAGGGATCACTATCTGTTTTCTTGCGTCGGTGACGTCGGCGTCACAAAAAATTGTGTTACATTTTTCTCAGGAACTGTGTACTTGAGCTTTTTGCAATTTGACATGAAGTGTTTGTATGGGGACCTATACCGTGTAATAGAGTTTCGGATCTCTCGCTTGCCCACTTACTGTTTGACCGAACTTAGAATATTTTTGATATTACGCAGGCGACACATGTCTTCCCTGGAAAAACTACTAAGTTTTATACATTGTGTCTTATATTTTAAAATTGATTAGAAATCAAAATCAAGTTTTAATTACAAAAATGTTCAGTAAATATAGATCTACCAACCTGGCAATTCTTTATGTTAATCTGAATACCCATACAGGAGCCCTTTATTGGTAGAATTTTAGGTGATTTTATACATTTTGTCCTATATTTTATAAAGAAAGAGAGATAAAGGTAAAGTTTAAATTGCAAAAATGTTCAGTATATCAAGATATACCAACCTGGAAATTTTGAAGGGAATCTGTATACCCATATATGAGTTATTGTCCTTTTTTGGTCGAATCTTTGTTTATTTATACATTTTGTCCTATATCTTAAAAACAATTAGAGATAAATTTTAACTTTAAAGTACAAAAATGTTCAGCATATCAAGCTCTTTCAACCTGACTCTTTTGAAGAAAATCTTCATTGAATACCCTTATTGAAGTAATGGACATTTATTGGTTGGTTTTCTTTTTTGTGATTTTATACATTTTGTCTTTTATTCTAAAAACGCTTAGAGATAACGATTATTGGTAAATTGCAAAAATGTTCAGGTTTTCAAAATTTACCAACCCGGCAGTTTTCCTCATCCAAGATGGCTGCCAATAAGAACTTAGTTTAACATTGAATCTTACGGGAATGTTCTTCTCTGAAACTACTTTTCCTATTGGAACCAAACTTGTTCACCATTGTGCTTTGTTTGCCCACTTTAAAAATGTTCCAAGTAAATTCACATTAGATCCAAGATGGCTTCCAGCAGGGAACATAGTTTTACATAGGACTTTGTAGGAAATGCATGCAAAAATTTAGTCCCACTAGTCCTTTGGTGGTCGCCTTCAAAGTTTGTGATCATAATGTTGGTATTTCATTTGGGATGGCCACGAGCGGGGAACAAAGTCAGACATATAACCCTATGCATTCAAAGATCTTCTCCTCTGACACATTGGGCCATATTACATTGAGGTCTGTTAACATCCTTTAGCATTGAGGTTATTTGGACTGTCGCCAGCCATGGGCAAGGTGAGCTATACATGCTCATGAGAGCCTCTAGTCCTTCTTTATGTATATTCATTTCAAAAATTTCTTAATATCCCAAGCAAAGGTATTCATACGAATGACATCTTTGAAATCTATAAACGTTTTAAAAATATCATTGTCTGCAATACAAATGAAAACAAATATTTGTCTTTTTTTGGTGCCGTTAGTAACAAATTTTCTACTTGTCCTAATTTGTCACATATTTTAACTAGGAAGTAGTAAACAACAACAAAAAAGACTAAAGTATCACTTTACATTTATTTTTCGCTTTATCATATGAGGACAAAAGACGCAAAAAATTTAATACATTGTATTTCTATTTACATTCGCAACATCTATAGAAGGTGTTGGTTATTTTTTCTTTTTATAACTGGCCTATAAACCTTTTGATAATTCATGTAAAATAATACCAATCATTCAGGAAGATGTTCGCACTAGGATGTGAGTGCATCAAAAGTCTGACACTCAAAATAATAAAGACGCGAATCCAATCAAATCTAACCATAATTCCTGCTTTGCCCTCTTCCCTATCGAATAAATCTTTTTTTTTTAAGAAATCCAATATTAATGAATGATTTTGTTGATATTTTTCGAGTCTAAACAAATTTTGCAAGCATTATGAATTTAAAATTTTTGCAATCAATTTATAACCCCCATTTGCTATTGTTATTATCTTTATCTCTGCAACACAATATAATATCTATCAATGATATGTGGATTACCCATACAATGTATTTTATTATGTTTTATCCAATGTTTGTATTGTAAACTGATTTTTAACTGGACACAGAAGATTATATGAAGTTCAAAGTTGAACCAACGATTCCCTAAAGTTGATTCAATATTGGCTCAACGTTAAGATGAATTTAGATATTATCTAACTTTGTTGCCTTTGTGCTGGAAAAAATATTATGTGCTTGTTATAAATATCTCAATACCCTTTTTGATATATTGAAGAACCAAATTGCTAAGCATTAAATCTTAAAAGCCTACAACATAATACTTCAGAAAACAATATTTAAATGTCAACAATAATGATGTAATACTTAATTTTAATAATCTTAAAAATATTACCTCTAAGAAAACTAATAATCGTTTTGCAAGGGGGTCTAATGGGAGATATTTATGCGCTCACAACACAGATAAGAGGTATATGATTTTACCCTTGCTATCATTTTGTCATTTTATCATCCAACAAAAAAAAACAGAATTCAGGTATCTTTAAGTCCGAACACCCCCCGAAATATTGACTCGATATTTGGTAGGTGAGTAGTATATTGTAAGTTACAGATCAAGTTCAAGTTTCGTTCTGATTCTTGTATTTGGCTTTACCCTGTGACCTTTAACACATCATAGAAATAATAATGTTCCAGACCATTCTTTATGCATGTATGAGAAATTGATTCTGTTACAGAATGACTTGATATCTGGTATACCTGTTTACTTGAGTTACAGTTTGGGTCTGGTCATTATTCACCTTGTGTGGGAGTTATTGCCCTTTTGATTAAAAATGTCTTGAAATATCAATTTTTCTGACTGACATTTCTTGAAAAGGGCTGGACCTGTTAACTTGAAATCTATTACATGAGTTTACCTTGACAAAAATGAGAATCATAATGTTCAGATCATGTGTTGAAGATATTACCCTTTAGACTTGAAACAGTATTCTCGCATTTTTTAAAGACGGGTTAAGATAATGGTTTGTATGTGAGTTAACCATGATAGCCTGAAGATCAAGTGTGTTAGGTGTCATTTTTTGTAATAGTTTTTTTTTCTAGACTGGGCTTGAAGATTATAATTAGGGTTCAGGTATTCGTGTCATCCCATAAGATCTCTCGATTTTAATCCTTTTCTATGGGAAATCTATGTCTGTAACAAGTGATAGTCTCTAAACCAATTGTACAAAAATGATAATTGAAACCGAATTTAATGTCAAAGTCGACAAAAACACGGCTGCCAGCACATAACGGAAGTTGGATAGTTTGATTATGAATTCAAAACATACAAGTAAATATTTAATAGAATAGGGGTTTGTTTGTTTTCTATAAAATATATTATGGGTTAAAGTGAATACAGCAACACAATATCAAACTACCAAAATTTAATATTCCGGTACAGAACTGAGTGCAAGAATTGTATCCAGAATTCTACAAAATTGCAGATTCTTGAAATTTCTGGAAGATATCAGAATGTTTTATTATGTTAATAAAAAGGTATATGCTTTGAAGAATTATCTAGAATTGGAGATTTTCGACAATTCTGGTATTCCGGAATTGCGAATTCTGGTATTATCTATTCTCAATTATAATGGGAGATATGTTTAAATTGTCAATACTGCTGCGATATAGAATTATGGAGTAGTTATGAAAATTGTTTTTCTTCTCATCTGTTGTCCGATTATTTGTTTTGGCACGGTACCCTTTATATGACTGACGAAAGCTGATGTTGAGTTTTGCTGATTAAAATGACATTTTTGATCCGCTGTTATTGATTTCATTGTTTCATGTCAGACTTGTCTGACATGAAATTTTTATCTTGCGTGTTATAGAAATTTACTGGTTTTATCAAAATTCTAACCACTTAAAAATACTGAGGCTTCATTCCGTGTATGGCACTCGGTAGATGTCCTTGGTTTTGGATTTGGCTTCCTATTTCGATATTTTTGGTAATGAGTTCTTCTTTTCTGACTACTTTTGGATTATGACCTTTTATATTATTTGATTTTAATGCTGCTGATGAGAGGTTACTCCTTGAAACTCGTGTACAGCATAACGAAATTTACTGTTTTTTTATGCAACATCGGTATTTTTTTGTATTTTGCAATTGTTTTGCTTTTTTCAGTGGATTGCTGTTTAAATAATTTTGTTTTTGTTTTAGCATTATAAATGTTATAATGGCGAAAATGTAATCGACATGGCCTTACGTAACCATTTCGGAGCACCGGGTATCGATTCGACAGATATAATGTATCTAGGACTTGTCTACAATTTTGTGAAGTTTGTACAGAGAATGCATTGTCAACAATGGTTATTGCGAGATTTATGCGGATATTCCATTTTTGTAGATGCTACAACCTTATCCGTACGTATCTATTTTTTACTTTATAGAAAAAAGCACGTTAAGGTAGCACAACGGTCTTCTGAAGAAAATTTTCAGTCTCTTACTTAGAAAGCCTGTTACTTTGTTATTAGTAAAGATACAATGACAAATGAGGTATCAAATAAAAGGAAAATGATTAAATTGACTTTTAATGCTCATTTCAAGAGTATTCCTTTTAAGTATTAATGTCAAAATGTCCATTTTTGGCAAAAATTTGAGTTTTTGATATAATATTTTTAAAATGAAAATAACTTTTACATTATTACATATAGCTGGATTCTGTTTGTTTTATCTGAAAGAACCATTTAAATGCAACAAAAAATTGTCTCAGATTTTTGATATAGGGTCTGGTTTGAAAATAAATTGATTTTGAATTTTAAGTCAAAAAATTTTTCCCTTTTCAAAATTTAAAATGAATTTATTTTCAAACCAGACCCTATATAAAAAATTTGAGACACGGTTTTGTTGCATTTAAATGGTTCTTTCAGGTTAAATAAACAGAATTCAGCTATCTGTAAAGATGTAAAAGTTATTTTCATTTTAAAATAATATATCAAAAACTCAAATTTTTGCCAAATATGGAAATTTTGACATTAATACTAAAAGGTATACTCATTAAATGATCAGAATATAATTGTCATTTTCCTTTAATTTGATACCTCATTTGTCATTGTATCTTTATAAATAACAAAGTTATAGTCATTTAAAATTAGGGGCTGACAATTTTCTTCTGAAGACTGTTGTGCTACCTTAATACGATAGCAGTGTTATTCTTCCGAAATTAATTTTAGGGCCTCTCGAGTCAACCTTTAAAGAGAACCAGTGATAGAAGAAGAATTATGCTGTTATCTTCTTTCACGGAGAACACTTAGCTGCAGGTCTTCTGCCACAGTCACTTTCTCTTTTCATGTATCTTCCATCAAGTCATTTATTTACAACCAGATAAATACACCTGTTCGAAATATTATGAACCTTACATTATAACTTTTTTCGATTTTTTTTCTTTTTTTTTGGGGGGGGGGGTTGTTTTGTTATAAGCTCACCTGGCTATGCCAGGGTGAGCTTTTGCCATCACTTGGCGTCCGGTGTCCGTCGTCCGTCCGTCCGTCCGTCGTAAACTTTTCTTCAAAAATCTTCTCCTCTGAAACCACTGGGCCAATTTAATCCAAACTTGACCTCGGTCATCACCAGGGTATGTAGTTTAAAAAATGTGTTCGGTTAGTCGGAGGACTAAACAACATGGCCGCTGTTACTAAAAATAGAACATAGGGGTAAATTGCTGTTTTTGGCAAATAATTTCAAAACCGTTGCAGATATCAAAAATCTGACATGAAGTAGAAATGTTTAGAATGACGAGATCTATCCGCCCTGCAATTTTGAAGAAAATCGGATAAACCGTCTTAGAGTTATAGCCCTTTTTCCGTAAAATTTTCAAAATTTATGCATTTTTTATTTTTTATTTCAAAAACTGTAACAGATAGAGGTGAAGTGTAAATTTCAAAAATGTTCAGCATATCAAGATCTACATACTCTGGAATTTTGAAGAAAATCCAACTGCCTGTGTTGTAGTTATTGACTTTTTTCAACAAAAAAAAAATAAAATTTTTCAGTGCCATAAGGTTATGGGTTATTTCCTTTTAAATTCTGCTTTCAAATCTTCCGTTGTTTACTTTTCTCTTTTAAGTTTTAGAAAAATTCCCTGCTATCACTTTATTAGAAATAATTATTTGTTACATAATCAAGAGCAAAAAAGTGTTTTTGTACAAATTTTTACATTTTTTTGCAAAAATACTTTCATAAACTATACTTATTTCACAATTTAATAATAATTGTATATAATTGTATATTGTACCATTTAGTTATGTTTGATTGCCCACAATGCAAACATCTTACTCAGTTAATATTGAAGTTGCATCTATGCTTCAATGCTTGTATAACTTTATAGCTGACTTGTATGGCTCTGCCATGGTGATCTTCTTGCCTTCAGTGGTCTGTCCATCGTAAACTTTTCATTCAAACATCATCTTCTCTGAAACCATTGGGCCAATTGAAACCAAACTTGGGCACAATGGTCCTTAGGTGGATCCATTAAAAAAAAGTGTCTGGCAAGTCTGTATCATATCTAAGATGGTCGCCAGCAGGGAACGCGGTTTAACATTGGACCGTATGGGAAAGCATCCAAAGATCTTCTCTGAAACTACTACGCCAATTAGAACCAAATTTGGTCACAATAGTTCTTCGGTGGTCCCCTTTGAAAATTTTGTCTCTCAAGTCTGCACGTCTTCCAAGATGGCCGCCAGCGGGGAACTTTGTCCAAAATTGGACAATATTGCAAAAATCTTCTCCTCTGAAAATACTGGGCTAATTGGAACCAAACTTTGTCACAATGGTCCATAGGTGGCCCCTTTTAAAAAATGTGTTCAGCAAGTCCACATCATATAACCTAGATGGCTACCAGGAGGGAACATGTTTTTAACATTGGACCCTATAGGGAAACATATTCAAAGATCTTCTCCTCTGAAAGTACATGGCCAATTAGAATCATACTTAGTCACAATGGTCCTTACTTGGTCCCCTTCATAAAATGTGTCTGGATGTCCGCATAGCATCCAAGATAGCAGTAAGCGGGGAACATTGTTTAACCTTGGACCCCATGGAAAATCATTTAAAGATCTCCTCTGAAAATACTATGCCAATTGGAACCAAATTGAGGCACAATGATCCTTACATGGTCTTCTTCAAGAAAGGTGACAGTTGGTCTACGCCCCAACTATGCCGGTGGGGAACGTAGTTTCATTTTGGATCATACAACATCAGCAAACTTCAAAATGAGACCCTTAAACATTTATAAACAGCAGCAAACTTCAAAATGAGACCCTTAAACATTAATTAACAAATTTGAAAATGAGAACCTGAAACGTTGTGATTATTTTGACTGATTGTGTCAGCCATGACCCAGGTGAGTGATACAGGCTCTTGAGAGCCTCTTGTTTTTTATGTTGCTATTGTCCTTGAATTAATCGTTTTTGATTGACGGTTCGGTTCTCACTTACTTCATGCACTTTGAATTTTCCCTCATTGTTTTGGGTCTCATGCTGAATTACAAGACTGAACACCAATATCATACATCCTAGACAACCTTTCCGGCCCTTTTTCCGTAACCATGACAAATGTCAACATACTGAAAATTCCATGACCAGATTTTACAACTCCTTAAGCTTATTTTCTATCAAGTTGTAATGACTGGTCTCAGGGAAATGACTGAAAAGAAATGTTAAGCGTATGAAGGCGAACAGAACCATAATAAAAAAAAGAAAGAATTAAGCAAAGCAAGAAGTCGCAACAAACTTCGGTTTGGTTAACTAAATTTTAATCAAGAAAACAAAAAGTAGGAAAAAGAAGGGTTTATTTTACACGTCATGTTCATAAAAAACACTGTCTTTTAAGGTATTCATGCCAAGACTTGGACGGTTTCGAAGGATGAATACCACTATAAAGATGGACGATTGTATACTAGATGACACCTTAACAGACAGAATTAGATGGTAAGACATTTAAAGATTATTATAAATCACTAAAGATTTCCTTTTAGATCCCATTTGGTTTTTTTTCTCTGTCAGCTTTTATCCTTTTATTGGATTTCCGCATGTCCAAATTAATCTGCACCGAAGAGACAAGTTGTTGAAATGCGCATATGCTGAAACTAAATTCACAGTAATGTCGGTATTTTGTTGATTTTTACAATATAGGTTTCAATCAAATGAGCCAGAAATTAATCACATTTGAAGAGCTTTGAAAAAAGTGCTTATGTGTTGGTCAGTTATTAATCGTTTCACACTAACAAGCAATTTATGAGATATAATAAAATGAAAAGTACAATATGTAAATATATAGATTACACCACAAGGTCCCGTTCATTACCATATTTTATCCACTAGAGATATTTAAATTTTAAAATTTTAATTGAGAGGCTTGCCGAGCATTTTAAAATTTTAAAATTTAACTATCGAGAGTGGATAAAATATGGTAATAATCGGGATAAAGTGGTGTAATCTTTTTCTGTAATGATCAATGATAAACACCGAGAATTGGATTCCGAATAGATTTGGCGGGAAATAGCACGGGGCTTTATTCAACATACGTTGAATAAAGAAAATTTATCTAACGGGTCAAAACCGGTAAAACTTGACATATCATTAGAGAAAAAAATTCCGAAGTAAATGAGAGTAATAACAAATAAGCTAACAGAGTTGTGAAGAGCCGAAATCCAAAGGGAAAAGACAAAACAGCTGCAAAACCACCGGAAAAAATTGTTTCTTACTTGGTACAGGGCCTGATTGCCTTGGTCTTGACTTGGTACATGAACTGACTTCTTTGGCCCCTGACTTCTTTGGTCCTCACTTGAGCTCAGTCCTTTAATTTCAGCTTTCGCTACATAGACGATGTACTTTCTATTAATAATCCTAAATTTAAGGAGTATTTGCATCAGATATATCACAATGAGCTTGAAATTAAAGAAACAACTGACACACCTACTTCAGCTCCGTACCTAGGTCTTTTATTGTCTATTTACCAAGATGGACGTTTGAAATCTAAGCTATATGACAAGCGTGATGACTTTAATTCCCCATTTTGTGAACTTACCCTTTCTTAGCAGCAATATTCCTACCTCTCCAGCCTATGGAGTGTACATTTCACATTTGATTCGTTACTGTCGAGCGTGTAGTTTGTACAGTGATTTTTTAATAGATCAAAAACACTGTCCCAAAAGCTGCTTGGTCAGGGATTTGTTCAACTTATGTTAATTTCATCCCTCAAGAAATTCTATGGCCGTCACCATAGCATCATTGAAATATATGAAGTTTCAGTATCCCACATGAAAGCGGAATTTTCAGCTAGATTCATATCTTCCCGGATTTGACAACCGATTTTGACATTTTCCTAGATTGACTCACTCACAGTGTGACGGGTGCTGTTAACAGAGAAGGACATGCTTACCCTTCCAGAGCACTTGATTTCACTCTAAGTTTCACTGGAGTTCACACTGTGAGTGCCTAGTTTGTTTTGAATATTGTAATTTCTATTTCTCTGCTTTGAATCTGTCTAATGTCATTTTTTTTTCTATGTCCTCTTTTTGGACATGTCTATGGACTCGATTTTTGTAAATTCCACTCCTCTGTTCCTTCGGTATTCTACTGTCGTTGTTTGATACATGACCTGACTTCTCTGTCAAAGGAGGAGATATTACAGAACCATAAATCTGTTTTGCTTTCTCTCGGAATTTCCATCGGATACATCGCTGTATTTGCCAAATGTTCTACAAATCCTATATCTAAGTTGCTAACCTCCATCTTGACAGCTGTTAAAGAGTGTCTTCAAAAATCCTGCGATACTTGGTCTTCAAGAAGCAGTGTAAATGAAATGTGGAACTCCAAAGATCACTTGACGTCTTAAACTGTTGATTATTATCACTTTCGACTTCTCTACACTTTACACTACCATTCCTCATGAACAACTAAAATCTGGGCTGAAAGGTTTAAATCATTGATGTTTCTCACGTAAGAACAGTAAACGAAGATATACTAGGTACATTGTTGTAGGTAGAGAAGGAGCCTATTTTGTGAAAAATGACACCGAATCGGAGAAAAAAAAATACAGAGGGAGAAGTGATTAAAGTGTTAGAATTTCTGATCGACAGTATATTTGTCTGGTTTGGAGGACTTCTTTTCCCACAGACTATCCAAATTCATATGGGCACAAACTGTGCACATCTTCTAGCCGGTCTGTTTCGCCACTCTTATGAACCTGAATTCAAAGGACTTCTTCAAATGAAGATTAAAAAAACTGGCCCAATCCTTCAGTTTTAGCTTCCGTTATATAGGTGATATTTTGTCACTAAACAACCCTCGCTTTGGTGATTTTCTTCATCTGATCTATCCAAACGAGCTCGAAATTAAGGATACTACAGACTCTTCATTTGCACATAGGCCTCATTCCTTGACCCTCATCTTGAAATTGACAACAGAGGTAGACTTCAAACTAAGCTGTACGACAAACGCAATGACTTCACTTTTCCAATAGTCAAATTCCCTTCCCTTTGTACCAAATCCCAACAGCGCCGGCAAATGGAGTTTACATCTTCCAGCTCATTCGCTATTCAAGAGCCTGTGGTCGATACAGTGACTTCCTTGATAGAGCCCGGTAGCTCACAAATAGGCTACTTTAACAAGGACACGTATGTTACCCAAAACTTGAAGTCATCCCTCCAGAAGTTTTACCTTTGACATCACATCTTGTGGACCGCTATGGGATATCTGTTTCTCAGATGACAACAGATCTTCAGCTCTAAAAGCTTAATTGTTTTTCCTTTACTAGATTTGACCTTACTACCGGATTTGATATGTTCAACACGGCGGTTGTCATATAAAAAGCAGGAGATTCTCACTGTGCCGTTGCACCTGATTTTATTGGGTCTGTGTTGTTCATCTTTGTGTGTGTTCCTTTTTATTTTCTGTGCTGTACTCATGTTGTGTCTCTGTTTCTTTGGTGTTTCCGATGTTGCCGTTGTCCTTAGAAATATTCGTTTTTGATTGGTGGTTCGGTTCCCATCTTACTTTCTTAAAATACGAGTCCAATTATACAAAATTAACTTATGGAGCTGGATGATTTATTCGCAATCCCTAACCATAGCAGTTGTCATTCAGGACGACTGCACCTCTTTCTTATTTGATGCCGCCTGTTTTGGTACTCTCTTGGCTGACTTATATTAATAAGCTGAGTAATAGTTGATATGCAACATAAAATGTATCTTCTTATAATTATATATAAATGATATGAATTCTTGAATACATAGTTTATCCAGCGATGTTTCAAGTTAATCTAACAAATGATTGGCCTGCTAAAATTTCTTGTCCTTGAATGATTGAACTTTAAACAGACTGTTGTAAAAATATAATGGAGTAGTTACAGTGCACCTGGAAGTTGTTGCTTTGCAAAATTACATATTTTACTAATTCGCAAACAGCTCCACAAACAATATTTCCACATTATTTTGTTATATTTATACTATGAGAAAAGGGTTTTGTCAAAGCTCGTTAGTTTATTAATTTTAAAATTTCAGAAACTTGCTGAGGGCTTGTTCCTTAAATTTGAAAATTGACGAACTAATTTCGAAAAACAAATCGAATTCAGATATCACTCGTAGTTAATATATTTTCACAAAATTTTGAAAAACAAATATTAACACTTCTTTTTCTAACTTTTATTGTTATTATTCAAAATATAATATTTTTTTAGGTATTTAAGAATAAGGTATAATTGCATTGGGTATTTGGTAATTTGGTCTATATAAGCTTTGACGCATATTTTGGTTTATGGAGTTCTAAATGCTTTGATTGATCTGCACTGAAGGGACATACGTAGTCGAAATGGCCGTATGCAGAAACTAAATCTACAGTAACTTCGGTGTTTTGTTATTTCATTGAAGTAACATTTATGTAGTTACCTGCTCATTTTCTTCAGGGAAACCCCATTGCTTGCTTTACCATTTTGTTGCATTGTTCTTACAATTGAATCAAACAGTGATATGATGCTGAGCAGTCGTGATTAAATATAGAAGCAAAGAAAGAATATTATTTAACAGATGAATTTATTCCCAAATCCATAAAATATCTAGTAATCGTATGGTGACGCATAGTTTTTTTCCGCCTGAGTAGTTTCAAACTTTAAAATATAAAACTAGAAAAGGGTGATCTGCTGACCACAAAAGATACCCCCGCCCATAGGCAATCCTAGTAGTTGCAGGAATTTTCTCACAAAGCAAATTGAAGTTAACATCTGGAACATCCGGAAACAATGTATAAAATTTACAGATTTTTCATAAATCAAGGGAAATAACTCTGGAACGTTTAATACTATCACGATGAAAACCAAACTTGACCTGTATTTTATGAATAGTAACCTTGTCCCAAAGTATTAAAATTTTCCCTCAAAGCAAACTGGTTACCATCAGAAAACCTTAAAGATTACAGATTTGCCTAAATCAAGGGCAATAACTCTGGAACACAAAATCCGATTTCGGTCAAAATCGAACTTGACCTGTGTTTTATGAATAGAAACATTGTTCCGAAATATTTAAATTTTCTCTCAAAGCAAACTGAAGTTATCATCCGGGAACCATAAAATTTACAGATTTTGCCTAAATCAAGGGCAATAACCTGGAGCGCAAAATCAAATCACGGTCAAAATCGAACTTGACCAGAAACATTGTCCCAAAATATTGAAACTTTCCTTTAAAGCAAACTCAAGTTATCCGGAAACCATAAAATTTACAAATTTTGCCTAAATCAAGGGCAATTACCCTAGTACGCAAAATCCGATCACGGTCATAATCGATCTTGACCTGTATTTTATGAACAGAAACATAATCCAAAAATATTAAAACTTTCATTCAAAGTAAACTCAAGTTATCATCCGGAAACCATAAAAGTTACAGATTTTGCCTAAATACTCAAGGGCAATAAACCTGGAACGCAAAATCCGATCACGGTCAAAATTGATCTTGACCTGTATCGTATGAATAGAAACATAATCCCAAAATATTAAAACTTCCCTTCAAAGCAAACTCAAGATATCACCCGGAAACCATAAAATTTACAGATTTTGCCTAAATCAAGGGCAATAACTTTGGAACACAAAATCCGATCATGGTCAAAATCAAACTTGACCTGAATTGTATAAATAGAAACATAATCCCAAAATATTTAAACTTTCCTTCAAAGCAAACTCAAGTTATCATTCGGAAACGAAAGTGTGACGGACGGATGGACAAAAGGAATCCTATATACCCCCACCTTTATAGGCGGGGTATAAAAGTAATTTTGACAAGAAATGATAAGAGTTATCTCTCGTTGTGCACTTAAAAGAACATGACCAATTGCCATGGTCTTCATGTCGACTAAAATTCGAAAGTTTTACGCAAATTTTGGCTTTTTATTTGTTGATTTCACTTTATCGGTGAACATTACATCCATGATTTTTGAAGCATAGGTACAATTCGTATATGTACTTTCATTAAAGTTGGATAAATGTTAAATTTAAACTCAAATTTACTCAGACATTAATACCGATAAATTACAAAAATCAGTCAAAAATAACTTGCATTCTATGATTCAAATAAATATTTCAGGTCTGGACTTTACCGTAAATAGCTTTTTATTAGAATATAAGAGAGTACTACTATTTTCTATAACTTTACAGATACCATATCCCAAGCACTGTTTTAGGGTACCATTAAAAAGGTGAAATTAGAGAAATCGTGACCACAGGAACTTTCTACGACAGCTAAAAATTTGAAATTTAATAGTTGTTCTATCATTTAAAACAAAAATTATCCGTGTGTGATTCCATTAACCCAAACTCGAAAACTAGGCGTCTTTTTGGACCTTGGGCACCCTACTACTGGCTAGAGAGTAAAATAGATGTATACAGAAATATTGTTTTGGATATATTGCATAAACATGTATATGAAAGGAAGAACAGCAAACAAAATGATGAGTAAAATCCAACTGCTGAAAAGTTTCGAACTGCCATATATTTATGCCTACTGAAACAACGGCAGTAGAATTAGTCCGTGGGCTGGAAACACTTTCCGTGCACCCCCCCACTTCCGAACCAGACCGGTTTTTTTCAGTCCTTCTATGTCCACTCTTCAAAATAAAACATGTTAACACGAACATAACCTGCACGCATAGACAGTATAGGACCACTATTATAGTACACCCGAAAAATTATTGTATTTTCGTTTTAACATAAGTTTCATCTTTTAAGCTCCATAACTTTTAACAGATAAGTAATATGTACTGAAATTTGGTATCAAATTAAAGCTAGTTTAATATGCCTTACAATGAACACAAGTTTGGGTACTTTACGCCCATTTTATGATCAGGGGATACAAAAAAATCTACCCCTACCCCTGCAAAAAATTGCGAAAATCTCGATTTTAGGCTGTCAATTCCTTTCAGATAAACAACCATCGTCATTTGATCTAGTTTTTATGCCTAACTTATCAGTTGTGATGCAATGTTGGAAAATAAAGCCATTAAAGTCCATAAAATTTTGATTTTCGGTATAAAATTTTTGAAAAATGGAATTTTTCGGAATTTTAGATTTTTCACATTTTCGACTTTTTGACTTAAGGGTCGTAAAAATCTGAATATATATTTAATAATTGCCGATGCAATAATANTCAACAAAATTTATTTCATTTTATTCAGCTTGAAAAGCTTAAACATTGTATAAAGGTCCAATGACATATCATTTTCAAACACTAAAACACACAGAACCTCCCATATATCAAAAATAAGATCATGCGCCCGGTTTATGGGTAGTTATTCAGCGATTTAACTTTGAATTTCGGAAAATTCATATATGCTGAAATTCCCCTTTTCACGATAATCGTCCAAAATATTCAATTTTACCCATATTTTGGTGTCAAAATTACATATTATGATGTATCAAATGCATCTTTTGCAAATAAAGTAAAACATTAGTATGCTTTGTTCATTTATATGTACAGGCGGTCATATTTTGGAGATTTTTAAGTTTAATTTTGTTGGGGTAGGGGTAAGATTTTCAGTATTTAGAGCCAAATTGAACACTCCTTATTTTTGTGAACAGTGTTTTTAAATAACATATGTATCGGTTAAGACAATAAATTGGCATATCTGCAGATAAATCCTCCAGATTTGCCACATACTGATTTAAAAGTAAATTTTGCACAAATCTGAAATGCTAAAAATTTCCCATTTTTCATCAATTTTGGACAAAATATTGAGTTTTAGCTGACAACTGGGATTTGAAATACCAAATCATGATAGCATTCATGCAAATTTGTTATATGCAACGCAGAATTTGCGTGTGGTGGTTATTTTTATCCCAACATAGACAAAAAAATTGACAATTTTGGGGGAAATGTGTTGGGGTAGGGGTAAGATTTTTGGTATTTAGAGTCACATTCAACACCCCTTGTTTTTCTTAATAATGTTTTATGACATCTAGTGTATCGCTTAGAACAATTAATTGGCATATCTGCAGATGTATTCTATAGATTTGATACATATCGCGATTTAACAGTTAACTATGGACAAATCTGAAATGATGAAAATTCCCATCTTTCATCAATCTGGGGAGAAATAATGAGTTGTAGTCGACCAATGGCTCTTAAAATACCAAATCATGGAGTAATTCACGCAACATTGTCATATACAACACACATTTTGCATGTTCTGGTTATTCTTATGCAAACATAGACCAAAAATCACCAATTTCAGGGAAAATTTGTTGGGGTAGGGGTAAGATTTTCGGTATTTAGAGTCATAACACTCCTTGTTTTTCTAAACAATGTTTTAAGACAATTTTTGTATTGCTTATGGCACTTAAATGGCATATCTGCAGATATATTCTACACATTTGACATATTTTGCGATTTAACGATGAAATACGAACAAATCTGAAATGTTGAAAATTCCCATTTTTCATCAATTTTTGGTGAAATATTGAGTTTTAGTCGACCAATGGCTATTGAAATACCACATTCTGATGTAATTCATGCATTATTGTCTTATACAACACATATTTAGCGTGTTCTGGTTATTTTTATGTGAACATAGACAAAAAATTGACAATTTCAGGGAAAATTTGTTGGGGTAGGGGTAAGATTTTCTGTAATCAGAGTCACATTTAACACTCCTTGTTTTTCTTAGCAATGTTTTAAGACACCAAATGTGTCGGTTGGTACAATTAATTGGCATAGTTGCAGAAATATCCTCCAGATTTCGCATATATAACGATATAGCAGTGGACTTTGGACAATTCTGAAATGTTGAAAATTCCCATTTTTCACCAGTTTCGGGCAAAATATTGAGCTTGAGTCAATAAATGGCTGTTAAAATATAAAATCATAATATAATTTATGCAACATTGTCCTATACATCACACATTTTGCGTCTTCTGGTTATTTTTATGCGAAAATAGACAAAAAATTGACAATTTTGGAGTAAATTTGTTGGGGTAGGGGTAAGTTTTATTGATATATGATGTATATATTACCTAAAAACGGCCATTATTTGTTATGGTTGTAAAGCAAATATAATAAGCTTTTATTTGATACCTATTTTAAATGATATTTGTTTACTAAAAAATAATATTAGGCAAAAGAAAGAAAAACTTATTCAAAAACGAAATTATTCAAAGGTCCCTGTATTTGGTATATTTGAAAATAAAATTTTGGTCATCTTAAATATGTTAACATTGTCTTAACCTATTTTATAATAAAGAAATTAGATTGGAAAGCCAAAAACAATTTTCAGAATCGGGAATTGAGATGCACTTCGGGTTCTCTAAACCATCAAACTTACGCAATTTCAATGAAAATATCAGTTTTTTCGTCAATATTACATTGGGGTAGGGGTACGTTTAATTGCGCTATAGAATGTATTGGGCATGAAAACTGTAAAAACTTGGGTTCTTTGTAAAGCTCATACAATAAGCAATCATTTGATACCTCGTTTTTATAACTTGAAAGCATTTTGTCAACATTTTGAAGCAATTTTGAAGCAACTGAAAGAAAAACTGTAACGAAAAACGAAATTTTCCAAAATTTCTGTAGGTGGGTCTAAAAATGGGCCAAATTCCCCAAGTGCGTGCAGGTTATACTCGTGTTAACATGTTTTATTTTGAAGAGGGGATGTATGCAGACTTAAAAAAATAGGTGGGGTTCGGAAGTGGGGGGGTTGCACGGGGGGTTATTCCAGCCCATGGACTTAATACGGAATGGACAAAGGAGTGGGGTTTTCAAAAAACCAAAGTCCAAAGACATGGCCAAAACGAGGACACAGAAACGTAAGACAGATGCAAAAAAATGGAAATAGAAATCACAACATTCCAAACAAAGGCACTCACAGTGTAAACTCCAGTGAAACTAAGAGTGACATCAGGTGCTCCGGAAGGGTAGGCATGTCCTGCTCTGTTAACAGCACCCATCACACTGTGAGTGAGTCAATCTAGGAAATGTCAAAATTGGTAGCATAAAAATGATGTTTCATTACCAGAATACAGATTCAAGTATGCTTTGGTATGTAAGACATAAGTTGTCGAAATGAGCGTATGCAGAATCAAAATTCACAGGAACCTCGGTATTTAGTTATATGTCAATATTAATTTTTTTTTTTTATTTCAGGTTACCGATAGAAGTTATCCAGCATGGGTTATATTCGAAGGAAAGCGATATTTACATGTTAGGGATGACAATATGGGAAATCTATACAGCGTTAGACCTATGTAGAGATAATCCAACAGCGAATCCACTAGAAGGAAAACCATTTGCTAAAATTCCTAAGGATGAAGTAAATATTTTAAACTGAAAAATCCTGTATGATCTTTCTTTTATTACAGTTGTAATCAACGTGCTTAAAGCCCGAATAGAAAGGTTGCTTTCAAAGATTTAAGCAGACTTAAATTGGTACAAGCCAATATTATTTTTTTATTTTGCTATAAAAGTGTGCAGTAAACTATCCAAACTGTTAATATCAAACAGTGTTACAAATATTAAAAAAAAGAAAAATATATAGTACAGTCACAACATATAAAAATTCCTGACAAGTTAATACTGTTTGATCTAAATGCAAATTCTAAAGACCTTCAATTAATGTCACCTGTTCTTAAAAGTAACGGTTATCCCACAACAGTTCGTACAAAATGATTATTTCTCCTCTATATGTAAACTGAACTCCAACATCACGTTTTCTATTTTAAAGGTGACTATTAGACTAGAATTTTCAAGGAAAATTAACAATATTAATTTGGCCTAAAGGTCTTTTAACGAATAAGCAACAGCAACAGGTTGTTTCATTTCAGTGATGAAAAAAATATGGTGTCTAAAGCCGAAGTTACACGACTTCCGTCAACGAGTTAAAACAATTCTTAGAAACGTCTAAATTTTGGCTTGTCAAAACAAATAATAATAATAACAACCCCGGATAAGCCCTCTGACAATGCACGGACAGTGAAATTCGTCAATTATACTTTCGTTTTGTCCATTCAGCACCTGTTGCGCATGCGTCCATACCAGAAATTTGTTTACATGCTGTTCAAGCAACCGAAACGCTCTCGTGTTTATGTAAAATCGTTTCACTGTTAGAACGTTTTATCCATTTTAATTATATTAGCAAAGATGCACTTCATTTAATCCGTTCCCTCCAATGACAAATCATTTTTCCGAAATCACCCGAAGTTTACCGATGATAAATTTTCCGTTAAGGGGGTGTGCAATCGTTATTCTTGAATAATTCTTTAAAATGATGACCAAATTCTTTCAAATCTGTGTGAATCACTTTATTTTCTCACTAACTCGTTTAAATTCAAAAATATGATTTTGGTCGATCTTGTTTTTCAAATTGAAGCACACGTTTATCTTCATAGTGCATTTCAACTGACAGGGTCCTGACATTAGAAAGCGTTGCAATGCAACCTTTCTAAAAATTTGCCTTACTCAGAAACCTTTTACAACAAACCAATATAATAATTAGTTGTGAATATAAAATTTTAAATTTTAGAACTAATAATTTGTGTACCATTTGATATATACATTAAGCTAGATTTTTCCAGAAAAATAGTTCCAGAGATGGGATTTTATAATTATACCTCCCGCTTTGCGGGAGGTATATAGTGTTCATGGTGTCCGTCCGTCTGTCCTTCCTTCCGTCCGTCTGTCCTTCCTCCCGTGCGTCCGTCCGTCTGTCTTTCTGTACCCAAATGGTGGTATCCACTAGTCCTCCTAAACCACTGATTGGAATTTCATGAAACCTATGCAGCAGCTTAATTACATATTGTAGATGTGCACCATGCATTTTTTTTTTCAATAATTCTTTTTTTTCCAGATTTTTGACATGTTTTGGACTTTGTCATTTTAGCTCAATGCAAACCATCACATTTACCACCTGGTATCTACTAGTCCTCCTAAACTGCTGATTGGAATTTCATTAAACGTATGCAGGAGCTTAATTACATATTGTAGATGTGCACCATGCATTTTGTTTTCCAATAATTCTTTTTTTTTCTAGATTTTTGACATGTGTTGGACTTTGACATTTTTAGCTCAATACAAACCATATGGTATCCAATTTTCCTCTTTAACCATTGATTGAAATTTCATTAAAGTTATGTAAGAGCTTAATTACATATTGTAGATATGCATCATGCATTTTGTTTTCCAATAATTTTTTTTCCAGATTTGACTTGTTTTGGTCAATGCAAACCATAAGGTTACCACCTGGTATCCACTTCTCCTCTTAAACCACTGACTGGAATTTCATGAAACTTATGCAGTAGCTTAAATACTTATTGTAGATGTGCACTATGCACTATGCACTTTGTTTTCCAATAATCCCCTTTTACTAGATTTTTGACATATTTTGGACTTTTGTCATTTTGGCTTAATGCAAACTATATGGTGACCACCTGGTATCCACTACACCTCTTAAATCAATGATTGGAATTTCATGAAACTTATGCAGGACCTTAATTATATATTGTAGATGAGTACCATGTATTTTGTTTTCAATGAATTTATTTTTTTCAGATATTTAAGAAAATTCATAAACGGGTGGGGGCGGGGGTATCCGTGGCCCAATAGGCCACAGTAACTCTAGTTTCAGATATAAAATATTTTGAAACAAGTTGTGGAAATGCCCTCCTTTACAAACTAAATTATACAGTAACTTTGGTGGTTTCGATACTGACAATTTAAACTGTTCATTTTAACAGTTGCTGACAGAGCTCTACAGTGGCGAAATTCCATGCATGCCATCATCTTGTCCGATATGGTTATACGAGATGTTGAAATGTTGTTGGAATAGAAACAGGACATTTAGACCTTCGGCGGACTATTTGTTAGAAGAGGTCAAATCAAAGTGAGAAATGTAGCCAAGAAAATTGTATAGAAATCATATATGTGTATAAAGATTATTAGTTAACAATGTAGTTGGAATAGGAAATTCAGTTAACATAATAACATAATAGCCTTATAAGTAGTAGTTGGTAATTATTTGATCAGTTTCAATGTCTTGGTCTTACATGCAATTTCCGTCTTATCGAAAATTTACTTGAGTAGCATGTTGTCAAACTTAGTACATATAAAAAAAATCAGACAGCACAACATCTCATTACATTTGCATTCATTACTAGATTCTGACATGTTTTTACTGTGTGCAAAGTTTTATTGAAATCGATGAATTATTTATCTATCAAAGAGAAAGATATGTAGAAAAGTACAAAGCATTTTCGAACCGAATCCTTTTAAATAGATCGCAGTAAATTACAGAGTTTTAACCGTCGGGGGCGTACTACATGTATACACAATCTTGATTGAAAAACTTTTGGTATTGCACAATATTGATGCGTACTTTCCGAATATGCAAAATACAAATGTCTTGACTTAATTTTAAGATATATAGCGTTTACTTGAAACAAAATTACAAAAAATGCAAATTTTGAGTTAAATTTAAATCGATGTTGTTTTGTATTTTTATAGATAAGCAAGTTTGTTTCTGCAGATTATTTTTTCGCACAGAAACTACAAAATGAGATTGAATAAAACATGTTTTTTTCTACAAAAGTCTTATTTCAGTTGTTTATTAGTTGTTTTGAAAATGTTTTTGATTTAGTTTCGACATTGTTTTGTTATTGATTTTCATCATTAAGTTCCATTACAATTAAATTCATCAAATATTTTTAAAACCTTTACCATGTACAAAATGTAGTTCCCATATTGATTTTTTCTCTGAAAAAATATCGTCAAGAGGTTACCAAATATCTTCAACGGGTTACCAAAATTTACAAAAGAAAACCAGATATAAAATAAGATTTAAGCGGTTGATGTGCGTTTTTTAGATTTAACTAAAACATTCCAATTTCGGAATAATATATCAATGGAAATACAGCTATAAAAGTGTTAGCCAATGAAATGTCAAGGACACATAATGTATGTTACTATGTAGCAAAGTAACCAAATGGGATAGATTTCTATTTTGCACTGGGGAAAATATAACTTGAATTTTGCGTCACTGACGAATCCTTTTCTTACAGAAATGTTAGATAAGCTATTCCAAAGAAGTAATTGTATGAATAATGAGAAATACTATCACTATAAAGTTCTACTGGTGACAATATTCCCTTATATTCAAGAAAAAACTCTAAAAAAATCATTGTTTAAAGTCTACATTTGTATTTTGTCCTATACATAATTACTACAGCCAAGTTCATTTTTTCTTGGAAAAAATGAATGTTTCAACCTGACATGCTAGATTGCATTAAATTATGGAAAGCACCAAAAGCAATAGTTTGACATTCTAATGCTCTACAGCTTGATCAGTTTGCAAAAAATGCCAAAATGAAATAAAAATGCTGGGATTGTTATTGATGGTGTAACTTATCGTTTGTTTGTTTATATTTTTTGTTTGTTTGTTTTTTTATTTAGCTCACATGACCCGAAGGGTCAGTGTGAGCTTTTGCCATCACTTGGCGTCCGTCGACTGTCCGTCGTCTGTTACATGTAATTTTTCACATCTTCATCTTTTCCTCTGAAACCACTGAAGCAAATTCAATCAAACGTTACAGGAATGATGTACTGAAGGTCCTTAACAAATATTCATCATTTTGTTTCGATCCGATAAAAAATAAGGCCGCCAGCACGGAACACAGTTTAATATTGGGCCCTATGGGAAATCGCATTTTCATCTTATCTTCTGCAACCGCTGAAGCCAATTCAACCAAACTTTACAGGAATGATGAACTAAAGGTCCTTAACAAAGATTGCTCATTTCGTTCCGAGCCCACAAAAACATGGCTGCCAGCACGGAACATATTTTAACATTGGACCATATGGGAAAATAACATTTTCATTTTCTCCTCTGAAACGGCAGCGGCAAATTCAACCAAACTTTACAGAAATGATGTGCTAAAGGTCTTTTTCAAAGGTTGCTCATTTTATTGCGATCGGATAAAAAACATGGCCGCCAGCACGGAACATAATTTAACATTGGACACTATCGGAAAATCACATTTTCATCTTCTCCTTTCAAACCGCTGAAGCAAATTCAACCAAACTTTACAGGAATAATGTATGGAAGCTTTACACAGATTGCTCATGTCGTTCCAATCCGATAAAACACATGGCCGCCAGCGCAGAACTTAGGTTCAACATTGGAGCCTACGGGAAAAATCTCATTTTCATCTTTTCCTCTGCAACCGCGGAAGCAAATTCAACCAAACTTTACAGGAATGATGTACTAAAGGTTCTTTACTAGGGTTACCGATCTGATTAAAAACATGACCGCCAGCACGGAACATAGTTAAACATTGCACCCTATGGGAAAATTATACTTTCATCTTTTCTTCTGAAACCGCTGAAGAAAATTTAATCAAACTTTGTAGGAATGATGTACTAAAGGTCCTTACAAAGATTGCTCATTTCGACAATAAAACATGGCGTCCAGCATGTCGGTTTAACATTGGACTTTATGGGAAAAATTACATTTTCATCATTTTCACGGAAACCGTTGAAGCAAATTTGACTTAACTGTGTTGGAATGATGTATAGAAAGTCCTTTGCAAAGTTTACTCATATCAATAGGACAAAATATACGGGTGCTAATGGAGAACGTAGCTAACCATTAGACCCCCATTGATAAAAAAAACATCATTTTTGGTCATGCATGGCAGAGAAGTATTTTGTTAGTTGAGCGATAAAGGCTCAGTCTCTGAGCCTCTAGTTTTATTGTAAAATGGTTCAAAATTTATGATAAAACGTAACAAAATATTTAAATTGGTAAGATATTTCGGAAAAGTAATTTTTCTTGAAAAGTAATATATATTCTTTCAGGAAAGGTACACATTTTTCCTGGAAAATTCTGAAATTCACACCGATTGTTTTCGTTTTTATTATTACGTTTGTGATGTTGGTATATTTTGTATACTTGTATCTTGACCTTCTGTCTTCTGCTATCCTCATTTTGTCATGTCTCCTGACTTTGATTTGTTTGATCCACTTGTTCTTTGTCTCCTATGTATTGTACTGCCATTGTAATTAGAATAGACCATATCCGACATATGGTATTAGGATTTACCAAACTACTTTTCAATACGTCACAGTATAGAAAACGTCACGTCACAGAGCCTGAAACGTCATGAAGTTGGTCACATGGGGCGGACACGTTTGTGACGTAGGGCGGACAAACAACAACTGGTAAATCTGAATACCAGAACTCGGATATGGTCTATTAATTTTACACTTTATACTGTACTGAAAACAAGCTTGAAATGATTCCAGTCTCTTTGAATTTACAAAATACAAAGTTGCAAAATAAACTGTAAATTTCGTTATGGTGTGCACGTGTTGGAAGAAGTTACCTTTTTTCAGCAGCATTAGAATCTAATAGTTAAGAAACTATAACCCAAAATGTTGTTAAAAAGAAGTACTTATAACAAAAAAAAATATCGAAAAGGAAGCCACATCCACTCGATGCGATACACGGAATGAAGCCTCAGTATACTTCAGAGGTTAGAATTTTGATAAAAACAGGAAAGGAGGAGGTCTGTCAGATATCAGTAATTATAGTTTTGAATTCTGTCTCGTACTAGGCTCTCAAACTTAGTGTTTTTCAGGAAAATCCTTAAAAATTGTTTCATTTTGATGTCTTCTCATTGATATTTAGATATGAGCAACAGACTTACCAAAAAAGATCTTTTGCTATTAGATATTCTTTTTGGGTAAGGCTGTTGCTCACATTTGATTTTAATGAAAACTTCATCCAAAATGGACGTATTTGGTTAATTCCCCTAATATGGCATGTTTATGACGTCACTGTAATGTCATGGCTGACTTTTCTGTATAAATGTTTCTGGATTAAATTACTATAATCATTTGGCAAATGAATCAGTGCAATTTTGGAGAGGTCGAATGATTTATATATTTTTGCAATTTTAGGGGCCAATTTCTTATTGCTTATCATACCTTCTTCTTTCTTTAAAACGCAAGTTGAATACTTCGTGTCAAACAAGTCTGACTATTTGGCTGGTGAATACCCACAGGGACCTCTGAAACGTGAAAACGTGATTTTATTTTCGCTCTTGTTTGAATACTTTGAAACAATATTGCTGTCGACAGGTTTTCACAGAAGATGAATGCTGTACTTAGATCAAAGTTACGGGAAATAAAATTAGCGTTGAATGTAAAATTGGATAGAATTAGGAATGAAGCATTTTACAAATAGACACCAAAGATATTATTTTTATTTATTTTTTTTCAGTTAATACTTTTATAAGTTCTTTATTATTTTTTAGAATACAATCACACCCTAGGAGTGATAAACTTACACATATAGTAGATCTGAAACAAAAGCCGTCTACTTCCGTTTTAAGATCTTTGAAAACCCAGCCACCCTCAACACAATGGGAAGAAAGCACTTATCTATCAATAGTGCACGAGAGATCAAGGGCTAATTCCTTGGAGCAGCTAGATTCGTTACATGAAACATCCGACAGTATTAGTCAAATAGCATATCAAATAAAACCAGCTGCTGTTCGAAAATTGCCATTTCCTGGTGATGAACCAGATGATGACTATCCTAAGTTACGCAGTAAGCCTGGTCGATTTATAAACAAGATCCAGCCATCCGGAATTTATCATAACGATCCCGATTCTGATGTCCTAAATATCTCTTTCTATGGCCAGTCTCATTCCTTATCTCCAACTCAAGAAACTATTAGTGAAGATGATGAAACCATTGAAAGCCTAGTTGTTGAAGCAAGTAGGGGTTCTAGGCACATGCAGCCAAATACTGAAGAGAATTCTCTAAATAATGATGAAAATACACTATCACGTGTAGATAGTGGAATAGAAGAAGATGTTCCATATAAACGAAAGTCAGTTGACGGTACAAGATCAATTCCTGAAATCCCAACTAGAAAGCCTGGTAACATTCCCCCAATACCGAAAATACCAATGAGCATCCCCAAACAACAATCCGATACTAAATTACAGTCAAGTGAACTCAAATGCAAAACAACTTTTTCAAAACACTACGATGGATTAAAAAACAAAAGCGAAAGAGACGTTCATCCAGAAAACACAGACCATTTGGTAAATCTTCGAGTGTCTGCTACAGAAAGAAGAAAAGCTTCCATCCAAATTTCGAGGAGTAAAGATGATATAGATATTGGAGATGCTGAACCAAAATTAGAAAGATTTCGTAGCTGTTACCTTTTTAGACCAAATAGAATGTTTGCTCTTTCAGGAATGAGTAAAAGGGAGAGTCATGTGTAATTTCACAAGGCATATGTAGTAAATCTTAAGTGAGTCCCACATTTTTTTCATAAGAGGCTATATATGGGACATTTTCAAAAAATGTCCACTTTTGCTAATTGAAAAAACACAAAAATAAACTTCTTCCAACCAGAAATTAAATAGTACCTGTTAATACCTGAATATCAGTAGACACCTAATTAAGAATAATAAACCGAAGTGTGTAGAAAGGACATCCAAAGTAAGCAGGTTACATCAAAATGTCCACTTCGCAACGTTTCAATTTCCTCTTTCAAAAATGAGAAAAATGTTTTTTGTAACGATATTTTTTGCAGTATCTGGAACCGCAGATAATTGAGTACTAGATAACAATAAGATTCATCAACAAAATCACTAGTAAAGCACCACAAGCATACTTTTAACGTTTGTGACAGAAAATTATGAAAATATACAATTTTCAATTGTCAAATTCAAACGGAACAACCATGCAATAGGAAATATCATTCAAGCATCTAAATTACTCATCTTGTCCCTTCAGTATTGTATCAAGCAGATACTATTTCTTTACAGATTTTCTAATAAAAATGTAAAAAATGTAAGAAAATGTCCACTTTGCAACGGTCCACTTCGCGACTACCGACTTTGACATTTTCCCGGATTGAATCACTCACAGTGTGACGGGTGCTGTTAACAGAGCAGGACATGCTTACCCTTCCGGAGCACCTGATGTCACTCTCAGTTTCACTGGAGTTCACACTGTGAGTGCCTTTGTTCTGAATGTTGTGGTTTCTGGTTCTGTGCTTTGTGTCTGTCTGGCGTCATTGTTTTTGTGTCTAACGTCATTGTTTTCTGTGTTCTCGTTTTTGCCCTGTCTTTGGACTTCGATTTTTGTGAATATCACCCCTTTGTTCCTTCGGTATTCTACTGCCGTTGTTTCGCAACGATTTGTGTCCACTTCGCAACATTTACGAGGCGCCGATACGTAGTGGACATAATCACACATTAAGCTGTCAAATGCGGATAAAACCTGATTCTCTTTCTCTTGTTTTTATAGTAATTTTGCCAGCAAGCATGCTTCAGAATTCTTGCAATTTATTCTTATAAAATTTTGTGGTAGCGGTACAGCAGTATGTCCAATATACTAATAGGTTTTGTCCACTACGCAACGTCCTTATAGCGTTGCGTAGTGGACCGTTGCATAATTGGATATATTTACATGTTTCTGGCGATTTCTTCTTTGTCATATGTCCTAGAACCACAATTCAACAATTACCGTACAATGCACAAGGTTAGTTATGATTATTATGAATTTCATGATTTTACGATGGACGTCTCTTGGGAATTTTGACCGTTGCGAAATGGACAAGAAAAAAAATACGGTGTCAACTGTGCCAACAAATTCAATCACGTAAGAGTAATGGAATGTAACGTGTCTGTTGTATACTATTTTTCAAATAGAAAAGTAGATGACGAACGTTTCTACAGCAAAAAATGTAATCTAATTTACAGAACGAGCGCTCTGTTGACTATTTAGCGTTGGCGTTGCGAAGTGGACATTTTTCTATGGACGCCCATTAAAAACTGATTTGAGAAAATTTGTTACAACTACTCCCAATTAATGGACGCTTTTTTAATTGTTTGGATGTATTTCTAATAGATAACAGTTAAAAAAAGTTAAACAAAATCAAGCAAAATATGCAAAAATTGGATGTTTGCAGACATTTTTCAGTGTGGACGGACGTTTTTGGCTGTTTTGGGGCACTTAAGTCCAAAATATTCTCAGATGTCCTATTAAAAAATAAATAAAATATTATGTCGATTGTCGATCAGAAGCTATATTTAACAACAACGAAAAAGAAAATAGAAAAATGTTAAAATTCAAAGAAAAACATGTACTGGACAAAAAAATGGACTTTTTTTGAAAAAGTCCCATATATATTTATTCTCTAAACACCAAGTAACAATAGTACAGAGAAAGATAGAAGATATTCGATATTTTCAAATTCCAAGTGGCATTAAGCTAACTAGTCCTATTACCCATTAATTTCAAAATATCTTATCGGCGTTCGCTAGTTACATTTAGATATTAAAACTCACTATTAACAATGAAAATCTAACAATCACTAAAAAATTTCGTGTACCTTTTTAAAGGTACTGGGGAAATAATACAAAACCAGTGTTATTCCAAATATGATATTCTTTTTCTTTTCATCGAAACTAAACGAGATAATTTCTAAAAACAGACACATTGACCCTTTAATGGTTGTAACTACTTGATACCATTTCCTTGAAAATAGGAAAATTACAGCTTTTGAGAATCCATTGTCTTATGTGCAAAAACATATGTAGCTATATTATTGATATTTTCATGTTGTTATGGAATAGTAAAGTATACATTAACTAGAAGTGGTGCCATCAGAAAAGATGGCCATCCCCGCACTCACCTTTTTGACACAGAAAACAGTCGTCATAGACCTTTTGGGTATTTTTTCTCATTATTTTTAAAAAAAAAAAGATCGTCACTGTTTTTACTAAGACAGAATACAAGGGTATACGGTTGCTAGGTTGAATTTCTAAAAATGAGTTTTCTTTGAGACTTTCATGAAATTTACCTATATACCTTAAAACTAAGGAGTATCTCCCTCATGCAAAGCTCTGTCCTTAGCTAATTTTGGCTTTACATTTAGAACATATTGGTTATTTGTTCTCTATCAGTTTTTGAACATTTTTGAATTAATGGTCTTCCAAGCGTTTGGATTTTATCTGCACTGAAGAGACATAAGTTGTCGAAATGCGCATATGCAGAAAACAAATTCACAGTTACTTCGGTATTTAGTTATTTGTTACCACTGGGTCGATGACTCTGCTGGTGGACTGTTAGTCCCCGAGGGTATTCACCAGCCCAGTAGTCAGTACTTCGGTGCTGACCCGAAAGCCGATTCTATTTGGAACCTTGCAATATCTAAATTTTTGTAAATTTTGTTAAAACTAAGGAGTATCTCCCTCATGCAAAGCTCTGTCCTTAGCTGATTTTGGCTTTACATTTAGAACAAATTGGTTATTTGTTCTCTATCAGTTTTTGAACATTTTTGAATTAATGGTCTTCCAAGCGTTTAGATTTTATCTGCACTGCAGAGACATAAGTTGTCGAAATGCGCATATGCAGAAAATAAATTCACAGTTACTTCGCTATTTAGTTATTTGAAAATCTAATTGGTGAAAATGATTGCCCTAATCGAAACAAATCCTCACAGTATTGTTGATAGGTATTATTCCAAAAAATAAGTGGTCTTTGACACTTTTAGGAAATTTACCAAATTTGGAATCAATTATTTTGAAAATCCAATTGGTGAAAATGATTACCCTAATAGAAACAAATCCTAACAGTATGGTTGCTTGGTAGAATTCCAAAATATAAGTGGTCTTTGAGACTTTCAGAAAATTTACCAAAATTGGAATCAAATATTTTTGAAATTCAGTTGGTGAAAATGTTAGTCCTAATTGAAACAAATTACTACATGTATTGTTGCTAGGTAGAATTCCAAAAAAATAAGTGGTCTTTCAGACTTTCAGGATATTTTCCAAAATTGGAATCATATTTCAGAATTCTAAGTATTCAAAATTTTATTTTTTCCAAACACTTAAAAAAAAAATTAAAGCATATGCTTAAAGATAAGAAATATGAGTCTTTAACATTTTCAGGAAATTTATTAAAGTTAGAACCGGAATCGAAATTCCGAAACTTCATTGAACATCTGCAGACTATATGCAACAATTCTATAACAAAATTAAATCCAAAAATGTAGAAGTTCCACTGAAAAGCTCACATGTTTCAAAATCGACATCTTGGGGCCTCTTGTTTGCACCAAGACTAATTTATAAAATCCGAAAGCTTATTGCACATCTGCAGACTATATGCAACAATTCTATAACAAAATTAAATCCCTAAATTCAAAAATGTAGGAGGAGTTCCACTGACAAGCTCACATGTCTCAAAATCGTCATCTTGGGCCTCTTGTTTGCACCAAGACCAATATCAAAAATCCGAAAGCTTATTGCGCATCTGCAGACTATATGCAACAATTCTATAACAAAATTAAATCCATAATATTTTACGAAAGGATATGGAGTAAATGAACATGAGACCATAACACATATGTAAACTCCAACTGCGATAATTTTAATGAGCTGTATGGCCATTTCGGAAATTAATTCCTCATCAGCAGCACCATAAATCCAAAAACGAGGAAGGAGTTCCACTGACAAGGTCCATCTAACGGACAGACGGACGGACGGACGGACGGAACCAAAACAATATCCCCGCATTTTCTTCAGAAAAGTGCGGGGATAATTAACAAAGAAATATCTTTAACATGATAGTGTACATTCACAGATTTGAGACAAAAATTGAAAGAAAAGTTTTCATTTAAAACTGTACAGAAATGTTATGATTCTTTCTAATTTGTGAGATTATGACAGCCTGTATGTGTTCATGATATTTTTTGTAAATGAGTACGTTCAGTTTTGTGATTTCATCTATGTATATATAATTATATCATTAACAAAACTATTGAAACTTTTTCCATAAATCAAGTAAAGTGATGAATACCAACTCTCAGTAGTCATGTACATTGGTTCTGGCCGAAACCGGTTTTATTTGGAAACATACAATATATAGTATGAAATCTTGTTTCCAACTAAGAAGTAAAACGCTCACACAAAGTTCTGTTCTTAGCTGATTTTGCCTATCAGTATAGATCCTGTTGATTATTTGTTCTCCATTGGCTTCAATACATCTTTCGTTTTCTGGATTTCCAATGTTCTGATTTCATCTGCACTGACGAGATATAACTTATCGAAATGGCCATAGGAAGAAAGAAAGTTTACAGTAACTGTAGTATTTTGTTATTATTTATATTGAGACTTAACGCAGCTTTTATAGAAGACTTGGTCTTTTAACCTTCTAACTGTGCATTGCTAAATGAATATTTTGTCTTTTGTAAATTTGAGCTTTTTAAATTAATCAGAATACACTAACATTGTGTTTGACTTTGAAAAATTGTTTAGAACCTGGGAATGTTAAGGAACCCTTTTTAATCCTGTGCTGTAAATTCTGGTGTTTTACATGTAAAGTGACATGTAAGTACATTGGTAAATATTATTCTTGAATTTATATTCTTTAAAGTAAATATTTTTATGTTCTTATATGCACCAGATTTTTCTGAAATTGTACTTTTTAGAAAATAAATCATAATATATCGAAATGACAATGTCATACTTATTGACTATGGTCACATATTAATTAAGATGGGTTCAAGAGTCAGGTCATGAAATTTGTCAAATTATCATGCAACCATAAAATGGCTTCACCAAAAAATATAAGGAATGTCATGTTATTTTTCTTTTTTTTTTTTACAAAAAAGGATTTGTCTTTCATCTTTATTCAGCAAGTTGACATTTGTTACAAAAGTGTGTAATTTTACAAACTAAAAGGGAATCTTTCTGTTATGAATTTTAAAGTACTAGTATTATACCCATATTACACGAAACCCAAAGAAAATTTCAGATTTACCTCTTAATTATTAAAGAAAAGTCGGCATATTCCCAATAAATCCCAAGACATACCTTTCATAAATCCAGTGAAGTTGAAATCGGATCTGCAGGACACATTTTTGTAGGAGACCATCTCCGGTTCATTGTAACTAAGTTTGGTTATTATTGGACTACTAGTTTCTGAGAATAAGATCTTCGAAAGTCTTTTGCATAGGGTCCAATGCTAAAAGTGTTCCCTGCTGGCAGCCTTCTTGGATAATGAATGGACCTGCGGATACCTTTTTAGGAAGGAACTATCTTAGGACCATTGTGAATAAATTTAGTTACAAGTGGACTATTACTTTCTGAGAACAATTTTATAATATGCCTAGTAATCTACAATTCATAACTTTTTAATATTGTCTTTTCCATATTGGCCAATGTTAAAACTATGTGCTCCATTTGCTGCCATCTTAGATTATATAAGGAGCTGCCGAATGCAATTTTTAAACAGGACCACCCAAAGACTATTGCGACCAGGTTTGGTTCCAATTGGCTCAGTGTTTTCAGAGAAGGTCTTTTAATGGAAAGTTTACAATGAACAACAGACAGACAGACGACAGAGGCCATGTGATGCTAAAGCTCACCCTGGCTATAGCCAGGTGAGCTAAAAATTGATTAATAAATTAAAGAAAGAGTTTGGTTTAATTTGGGTCTTGCGAAGGAACATTATTCTAAAATTTTAATTATTTGCACAGAAAAAAATAATGTCAGTTTGTATTCAATTAGCATCTATTTTCATATAGACCACACCTGCCTTCAGACTGTTCCATACCATTATATAATCTATTTTGCTGTCATATAAAAGGGAAGAATGAAGCTTTTACTGTACATCCTTCACATATTACATAACTTCCTTTTTGTGGCATCATATTTCAAAAACCAAGAATAAAAAACACAAACCATTTATAAAATTAAATCTTATCTAATATTATCCTTTTGTAGCATCACATTTCAGGAACCAACAAAAAACAAACAAAACAACAAAATATTTAAAAAAGTTAAATTCTCCAACAGAATAAATATCTTTCTTTGAAAGTACGTGAGAACCGAACCGTCAGTCCAAAACGAAAAATATGAAAAATATTAATTACTGTACAAAAGTGTGTAAAGATTTCTCGGAACCTGATGTCTTGCCTATATAGTTATTTGACATTGTTATTGAGCCTATATTAAGAGGGTCTCAAAGGGGGTCCCTTTCCCTAAATCCCGGCAATACTTTTCCAACTTTCCCGTTTCACGAGCGGGAAAATATTTCAAATAGACTTTTAAAAAATCTCCCTTGTCCCGCTTCACGAAGATTTTGTTCAGCGTTTCCCGCTTCACGAAGATTTTGTTCAGCGTTTCCCGCTTTACGAAGATTTTGTTCAGCGTTTCCCGCTTCACGCCCAACACTCTTTCCCGTTCTCACGGGAATTTTTTGTGACGATCCCATTCACTGTTCCCGCTAAAACCTCATTGAGACCAAATATTAACATACACAATTGCATACTGTCTTTATTCAGTTAAAAGTTTTGTATGAATTTTTTTAACACAAGACCAAACCAAACAAGAAATGTCAGAAGACAACATAGCTCGCCGGGGATTAAAGTGAACTCAATGCACAATAAATCTGAAAGTTATACATTTTCATAATTGTGATGTTTTGATAATTTTTAAAAGTGATCCTAGGACGTCACATGCCAATAGGAACTCCCTTCCACTGAAAAATTACTTCAAGAAGAAAGGTAAAAATTTTCAAAAAATTGTCCTAAGGGCAAGGTCAAGCTCAAAATGTCTACAAATATGGTACCACTAGAAATCCCTCACCATAAGGAAGTTACATACTAGTATGAATATTATATCACTAAGGGTCTACCTTCTAGAGGCAAGGTTAAATTTCTTATATTGCCCTGAGGGCAAGGTCAAGGTAAAACTGTCTACAAATATCGTACCATTAGAAAGCTCCCACCATAAGGAAGTTACATATCAAATATGAACACCCTACCACTAAAAGCCTACCTTCTAGAAGCAAGGTTAAATTTTTTTTAACAAGATGTGTTTGCGAAACACTACATATGCCCCCAGATTCTACAGTAAAATATATGAAAATACCTAATTTTACCCCTTTTTGACCTCTGTGACCTTAACCTTCGAACTATTTTTTTTTTGCATATTGACGTTCCTCTTGACAATACCTATGCACTCGCCAAGTATTAAAAGTCTTACATAGTTCAAAAGTTGTTTAGTACAATAAAAACACCCAATGCAACCCCTTTATTCTGAAGCAGATGAAGCCCATTTGGGCCTCTTGTTTATTGGAATGGCTTTAACTGTCAAATGTATCTGTTTAAACATGCTATAAAAACTCTACAGAAACATACTGCATCAAGATCCAACAAAATAATTAAAAATTCATTTTTTTACATTTGACCCCCTTTGGGCCTCTTGTTTCTCAAAAACGATAAATGATACCTCAAATCTGTTGGCATACTACAGTTGCGCAATTTTATTGACAATACAATAAAACAAACCCCCGACTAAATATGATAAATGATAAGGATTATACGATCAAATATTTGAAAACAGCCAATGTCACCACTTTTTGACCTCTGTGACCTTGACCTTTGACCTCACCTATTTTTTTTGCATATTTATGTTCCTCTTGACTTGACCTATACACTTACTATACACAGTAACTTCGGTATTTAGTTATTTGCGAAGTATGAAAACTTTATCTTACATAGTTCAAAAGTTATAGCCAAGGTTAAAGTTTCGGACAAACAAACAGACACACTAACAGGACAAAAACAATATGCCCCCCATCCTCGATCTGGGGCATAAAAATTGACCTAAGGGCAAGGTCAAGGTCATAATGTCTACAAGTATGGTACCGGAAGAAATCTCTCATCACAAGGGTGTCACATACCAAATATGAACATCCTATCTCTTAAGGTCTCCATTCCACAAGCCAGGTTAAAGTTTTGCTGACGCCGACGACGCTGACGCCGGGGGAATGACAATAGCTCTCCGGACATTCGTACCGGTGAGTTAAAAAGTTATACCGCTCTATCAATTGGACAATTTATTATAAGATGTACAATTATTAAGGAAGATACTGTTGGGCTGTGTACTTAAATTGCACATATGAACAAGAGACTCTCAAGATCATGTATCGCTCACCTGGACCATTGTTGATATACAGAGATGAAGGGCATTTCCAGAATTTAAACTTAGTTCCCTGCTAGATGCCACCTTGGATTGGATGCTGACATGCAGGATGCAAATTTTGAATGGGACCATAAAAAAGGACTTTTTTTTATCAAGTTTGGTTCCAACTGGATTGGTGGTTTCAGAGACCTAATTCTCTAAATGGCATCTAATATAAATTATGTCCCTAGTGTTGGCCATTTCGAATGAGGTACTGATCTGCAGGATACCTTTCAGAGTATTTTGTCGGGGCAATCTAAGAATCATTATTTCCAAAGGGTCAAATGTTACACTATGTTAATGCTGGCAGTCATATTTGATGAGATGTGGACCTCATGGATACCTTTATTGGAAGGTACTATCAAAGTATCATTGTGTTCTAATTGGACAGGTTGTTTCTTAGACGATTTTTGAATGTTTTTGAATGCGTTATCCATTTGGTCCCATTTCGGACGACCTTTCAAAAATATTTAGGCAGGGGTTCCCTTTACAATTTAGGTAATAAATACTGCTGAAATCAAAACATTAGAAGGCTCATTTCAAGAAATAATTGGGCAGGGGTTCTCCTTATTAACTAATGTAAAACTATTTCTGAAAACAAAACCTAAAAATCAGCAGGATACTTTTTTTTCTAAAATTTCAGTTTTCTTGTTTGGTGTCCATGTCAACTAAAAGCTCCACCATCCAGTGCGACCCATATCAGACCCCCATTCACAAAAATTTGGGAAGGGGTTACCCTTATAATCTAGGCAATATATACTGTTGAAAAAAAAAAAACCTTCTGAGCCCCTTTTTAAACAAGAGTTGTCAGAAGACAACATAGCTCGCAGGGGATTAGAGTAACCGCAATGCACAATTAATTCGAAAGTTATACATTTTCAAAATTTTTGTGTGATAAATACTTTAAATGTGATATGTCAAGTTTTTTTTTTAATTGCCTTCAGGGGAATGTCAAGGTCAAATGTCTACAACTATGGTACTTCAAGAAAGCTCTCACCATAGGGGTTCACAAACAAAATATTAGACACCCTATCACTAAACAACTAACTTCTAGAAGCAAGGTTTAAGTTTTAAAAAAAATTGCCCTAAGGGCAAGGTCAAGGTCAAAATGTCAAAAAATATGGTGCCATCAGAGAGCTATCATCATAAGGAAATAATATACCGAAATTGAACACCCTACCACTAAATGTCAACATTCCAGAAACACTGTTAAAGTATTTTAAAAAATTGCCCTTGGGGCAAGGTCAAGGTCATAATGTCTACAAATATGGCGTAATTAGAAAGCTCTCATCATAAGGAAGTCACATACCAAATATGAACACCCTACCACTAAAAGCCTGCCTTCTAGAGGCAAGAATAAAGTTTTTTAAAAATTGGCCTAAGGGCAAGGTCAAGGTCAACATGTCTACAAATATGGTACCACAAGAAAGCTCTCATCACAAGGAAGCCACATACTAAATATCAACATCCCATCTCTTAAGGTCTCCATTCCACAAGCAAGGTTAGTTTTTGTTGACGACGCCGACGCCGGGGGTATGACAATAGCTCTCATCTCGACGAGCTAAAAAAATGGGCAGGGGCTCCATTAATAATCTAGTTCATACATATTGCTGAAATTATAAATAATATATGCAGCAGAATGCCTTTTTTCTAAAATTTCAGTTTTCTGGTCTGACTTCCATGGCAACTGAGAGCTCCACCATCAATTACAACACATACGAGACCACAATTCACAAAAACAATGAACCGGGGTTCCCCTTATAATCTAGGTAATACATATTGCTGAAATCAAAACATTCAGAGTCCCCCTTCAAAAAAAACAATTGGCAGAGGTTGCCCTCATAAATTGCTGAAATCATAACATGTATAAAGAACCTCCCATAGTTTTATTATCTCCCTTTTTATAATTATCACTTTTCATTATACATATTTTTCAATTAAAAAAAGTTTGTTGATGTACATAATTACACCTATTTGATACACTAGTATAGTACAAATTGTAGTAATACCGGTAAACAGAATATTTCTATATGAACAATTAAACTTTTGTAGCTATTTTTGTTATTAAATCATACCATACATGTCATATTAGGCTTGATTGTTAACAAATTTTACAAAAGTGGGTACCCTGCAATCTGCCATCTTGTACGGCAAGGATCTTTTTTTTTTGACAGGACCACCTTACCATAATAGTGACTAAGGTTGGTTCTAGTTTACTAGTAGTTTCTGAGAAGATATTTAAATGAGTTTTCCATAGTGTTCAATGTTAAACTATGTTCCCCGCTAGCTTAGATGAGGTACTGACTTGCCATATTACTTTTTTACAAGGGACCATCCAAAAAATATTGTGGCAAAGTTGGATTACTGTTGGACTAGTAGTTTCTGAAAAGATCTTTGATAGTGTTTTTCATAGGGTCGAATTTAAAAAATATGTTCCAGGATGGCGGCCATCTTGGATGAGGTACGCACCTGCCAGATACCTTTTTTGGAAGGGACCATCAAAGGACCAGTTTGGTTATTGTACTGGTTGTTCCTGAGAAGATCTTTGAATGTGTTCTCCATAGGGTAAACTGTTCAAACTATGTTCCCCGCTGGCGGTCATTTTTGAAGAGGTATGGACCTGCAGGATATAATTTTTATAGAGGACCACCCAAGGACTATTGTGAAAAGGTTTGGTTCCAATAGACACAGTAGTTTCAGAGGAGAAAACCTTTGAATGAAAAGTTTACGACGGATGATGGACGAGGGATTTCAACAAGAGTGGACCCTAATAGATGTCTCGCCCGTCCCTGCTTGTCGCTAAAAGAGTCATGCACTACTCAAGAGCAACCTACAAGCCAAATATTATTACCATTCCACTTACAGTAATTAAGAAACTATTCTAATCAGAAACACTCAACTTTGTTCACTAGACCATGAAATTGAGGTCAAGGTCAAAAGCCATATGGCAGACTGATATGTACTAACCAAAACCAAGCTATATACCAAATATCATTGACCTATGGCTTGTAGTTATTGAGAAACAGACTTAAGCAAA
>MJUU01043261.1:166303-184572 GCA_002080025.1 Modiolus philippinarum
TAAAAGGTTCATATCTGTTAAACTAAACTTAAGCCGTTCTTTCTATGTAAATTTAGGTGATAAATAACTAAACACCGAAGTCACTGTGAATTTAATTTCTGCATATGCGCATTTCGACAACTTATGTCTCAAAAATGACTGATTGATATGGCTCAAAACGACCAAAATTTGATCTCAATTCTAGATCTAGAGAATGTGTTTATAAGATACTGATGTCCTGCCAATACATTTTTGCAACAGATAACTTAAGTCAATCGGGCATAAAATTAAATCCCTGTTACTGAATTGTGATGAAATATTGTGTGTAGTTGGTAAGAACTGCACCTAAACCCAAAAATTTCATTCGAAAAGTCATTCGAGCATAAAAGGTAGGTCATACACAAAATTGTTCAAGAATTGGGTACTTCTCATCAAGATGATAAATTTGAAACATCATCGTGATATTTTCTGTATTTGTTAAGAAACGGACTGAATATACACAAAAAAATGATTGACTGATTGATATGGGGTTTAATGTCACTTTCAGCAGTATTTCAGCTATTTCATGACGGTCAGACTTAGTGGTGGAGGAAGCCAGAGAGAACCGTCGACCTTGGGCAGGTAACTGACATATCTTATCACTTACGATTTTAAGTGCACCCTTTTTTGTAATGTACAAAGTGGAGCCCGAACTCACGCCGCTTTGGTGATAGACTACAGTGGTTGTATAGGTAACCACTCGGCCACCCAGGCCCCAACCAAAAAAAAAAAACAAGTTGCACCCAATGGCTTGTCAAGGATACCCCCACTCAACAACAGAAAATAAATGTCGGACAGAAATGACGATTAGAGGTTCTTTACAGTTAAACATGAAAAGGCTGCATTTCGATACAGGTCCAACAGGACTTGAGACAGGATATCCCTTACAACATATCATAGAGAGTCTGCATACCAATTTTGAAATCCATCCCTGTTGTTTGAAGCTGAGAAAAATGCTACAATAAATTCATGTTTCACTACATTTCATAACTAAGTCCGAATTTTGTCAAACAGGAAGTACACATCTGACAGGACTCACAATAGGAAATTCTTTAAAGCTTATCATTTAAAGGCTTCATACCAATTTTGAAATCAATCCCTTTTGAATGGGATGAAAATTCATATTTTCACTACATTTCATAACTAAGTAGTCCACATTTAATTTCGTCGAACACAAAGTAGACATATCACAGGACTCAAAATAGGACATTCTTTACAACAACTAACAATATAGAGGATGCATACCAAGTTTGAAATCATTCCATCTTTTAGAAGCTGAGAAAAATGCAATAAAAATTCATTTTTTCATTACATTTTGTAACTTAGTCGACATTGTGTGTAAAACAGGAAGTATACATCCAAAAAGGACTTAAATAAGGCGTTCATTACAACTAACCAAAGAGAGACTGAATGCCAATTTTGAATTCAATATAGAGGCTGCATACCAATTTTGAAATCAACCCCTCATGTAGAGGATGAGAAAAATGTGACAGAAGACTGACTGACCAACGGACAAACAAAGTGAATGCAGAATATCCCACTCTATTTCAAGTAGGGCTATAATTTAACACATGTCAGTCAACCATAAAATATAGGTCAAAGCCACTTAATTGTCAATGATTTGGGTAGTACTTCTCAAGATGATTGATTTAATGTGTAGCTGTTGAGAAATGGTTTTAAATGCACAATTTTACAAGAGTCATTCAAGACTAAAATGTAGGTCATGGACACCCACTTGCTGGTGAAATGGGTAGTTCTCCTTTAGATGAATGTTACAGTCAATTCTTATGATGCTACAATAGTCATTGAGAAATATAATTAAGTGGAAAACCTTACCAAAGTCACTGAAGCATAAAATGAAGGTCACCTATAACTGTCAAGGATTTTGGTAGTACTCATCAAGCTTAATCTGATGGAACAACATTGTGTTTATTATGTATTGGCTTAATGTAATGGGCTTAAACGTAAAACTTAACCAAAGTCACTCAACCATGAAATTTAGGTCTCAGAGTCAAACTACTTAATGATATATGTAGTACAATCCAAGATCTACATCCAGACCTAATATCAGTGTTCTACCTCCTAAAGTTTAAGAGAAATGTACTTAAAACGCAAAACTTAACTGGACGTACAGACATATGGACAGAAGGAAGGACAAAAGCAATACTACATGCCACTTTCACATTCATGGGCGGGGCATAAATACACCAATACTTTTAATTACAGATTTCAGGCTGGTACGATTTATACTTCAATTGTGCAACCTTCTATCAAAATATGGATATGAATATTGGTGGTCTATCTACCTTAATGCTATGAATTCAAGCAGAAGGCTAAAAACCAATTCTAAAATTAGAATCAAATATATTTGAAATTGAGTTATTGAAAACAATTGTTTATACTGAAATGTATTAAACAGGACTGGTGTGGTTGCTACATACAATTTCAAAAAATTACTAATCTTAAAAAGTTTCAGGAAATTTTTAAAATCTATAAATTCAAATCTTTTTGAACATGACCGTTTCTACTGAAATTTATTCAAAATGTATGGTTGCTAGAAGGTAGACTGAATCCAAAAGAATAACTGGTCTTTTGAATTTCAGGAAGTCTTCAAAAATTTTTTAAATCATATCGTTCAAAATTACTGTTTTACCAATACCGATACATATTAAAAGATATGGTTGCTAGGCAAAATTTCGATACAGGGCTATGCCGAGTGCAGCATGATATGACTGCAGCAGTGCAGCATGATATGACTGCAGCATGATATGACCGCAGCATGTCGACCACTGAAATTTGACATTTAATGAATATGGACACAGTAATTTGCTGGACACAATAAGGACCTTGGCACATAGATTAACTTGACACAAACTAGTTAAAATCAAAATTAGCCCTTTTAATCCCTTATTAGTAGGATATCATATGAGCTAAGAAAAATCTAAGAGAAATCGGAAGGAAAACTCAGATTGAAATCCAATGAAAAATAAAGATTTCACATATTCAGAAATATTGCAATTTGGCCCCTTTGGTCCCTTATAGCTTGGAAACCACAAGAGCTACGCAAAATCTATTGCCATACTACTGAAAGCTTACAATGAGAATAATCCAAAGAAAAAATCACATCAAAAAAATATTTCACATATTTCTGATTATTGCAAATTTGGCCCCTTTGACCGCTTATAGCTCGGAAATGGTAAGAGCTACATCAATTCTGTTGACATACGTCTGAAAGCTTACAATGAGAGGAGTCCAAAGAAAAAATCCCATCAAAATCTGATGAAAAATAAAAATTTTAGGGTATCTGCACGTTTGCAATTTTGGCCCTTTGGGCCCTTTATACCTTGGAAAGGAAACTAAGTTATCAAAAAATCTGATAGTGCAGCACTAGTTAATTTTTAATGAGGAATCAATTGCCAAAAACTGCATCAAAATCCAACTTAAAATAAAAAAAAATTTTTACTTTGAAATTCGCCTCTTTTGGGCCCCATTTATCTCGTGAATGGTACATGCCACATGAAATCCGTTGGCATAGTACAGATTGGAAATCTTCTAAGAAGTACAATGAAAGAAACCCCATCAAAATCCAATAAATAATAAACATTCTACAGTCAAATATGTGAAAACCCCAATTTTGCCCTTTTTAGCCTCTTTTTTGAAACGGGAGGGGCAACAAAACCCAAAACCAATCCAGGCCTTACTTTAGTGCCAAGGAACATTATGTTAAAATTTTAAAAAAATTGATCAACTGGAGCTTGAGTTATTGACCAAAAACAAAAGTGTCTACAGATGACATCGACACCGACAACGACGACGACAGCACCATACCAATTTTTTGCGGTCATATAAAAATAAATGGTCTAAGAGAGTTCCAGGAAAATTTAAATCAAAAAGTTTTGCAATTTTATGATTTAAAATGCTTGGTTCAAATTCATTAAAAAAGAATATTTGCTGGGAAAAATTTCTAAACACTGCTTATCTTTCAGAGTTTAGGCAATTTTCCAAAATGGAACAGGTTTATTTTTGATATTTTCATAAAACTTACAATACATGGAATGCGTTTGAAATGCAAACACCTTGTTACTCATGTCCAACAATTAAGATCCTAAAGAGTCAGACATCAGTCACTTCCTATTAACCAACTTACTACATTATCAATAGATTTGCTGATTTATTACTAGATGTTAAACAGTCTTTTACAGAAAAACAGGGCATTATGGAAGGGCCATTATGAGATCATTTAGAAATGAAAACCCAGCTTAGAACATGTACCCCTTTGTGTTATTTTATGAACCAGACATTTGGTGATATTCTGAAAATGTATCCTGTGAAAGTACTTTTGTTCATGGGGTTCCAATTTTCGTGGATTTCATGGTTCTGTAAAACCACGCAATTAAATTCCCAACAAAATGCAATTTTTACATAGAGTTTTATGCACAGATTTCGAAACCACAAATTTAAGTGCCCAAGAAATAGTTATTTTAATGAAAACCACGAAAATTGATGTCCACGAATAAAAGTAGATCCACAGTATTACACAAAATATATCAAAAACATTGCATTAAATGCATAGAATAATGTACATTTAATGGAAAATATCTTTTAAATTAATAAATAACATCAACTTTACTCCTTAAGAAAACACACAACATATTTTAGTTTTTTTATGTATAACTAGAGAATGTGTCTTTAAGACACAGATGCCATGCCAATAGATTTATCGCAACAGTTAACCTAAGTCAGTTGGCATAAAATAAGTTCCCTGTCACTACATTGTGATGGAATCAGACAAACCCTGTAACAGATGATTGCTTAATGAATATTACCAACGATTTTTCGATAAACATTTGTTGAGTATTCTGGATCTTAACAAAAATATCCCAACTAAAGTTGATGAAGCATAAAATATAGGCAAGGCTTTCGAATTATATACATGTTATGAATAATGTAGCACTATAACCGCTGTGATTTATTTCATTAAATATCATTGTAAGTTTATGTGTAGTAGATATAAAAAGGATCTAAACTAAAAAATTAAAGTCATTCAAGCCTAAAATGTCAGTCACTGACACCAAATTGCTGGTGTAATGGGTTCCAATATATCTCGTATAAAGCCCCCTGCCACTATAAGTGCCCCCACCATTAATTTTGATTGAAATCATTAGCACCCTCACCCTTAATTTTGTTTGAAATCCCTAAGCGTCCCCTCCAATTGCCGACTAGAAACCGTAATTTCCATATTTACCATGTTTCATACCTTTTCCGTCATTGATTTGTTTTTCATCAATTGCCCATGCCTATGCGTATGAGTTTCTGGTTGTAAACAATCATGTTTTTTGTTTGCATTTTGGTAAAAATAACTGATCCACCTCATTCTTTTCTTCTGTTTATCAAAGATTTGGATAGTTGAAGCATGTTTACATTGTTTACTTATGAAAGATCGAAAATTTCTTTACAAGAGCTTGGTTATGGAACACGTTTTTTGTCCTACTTAATAAGTGCCCCAATTTCAAATTTTCTACGCAGGGAATATGGTAGTTCTCTTTTAAATTAATGTTGCAGTAGTTGAGAAATAGTCTTACCAAAGTCACTGAAGCATAAAATGTAGGTCAAAGCCACCTAATTGTCAATGATTTGGATAGTAATCATCAACGTAATTAATTTGATGAAACATCATTGTCTTACACCGAGTAGTTGTTAAGAACTGCACTTCAACACAAAACTTAACCAAGGTCATTGAGGCATAAAACATAGGTCAAAACCACCTAATTGTCAATGATCTGGGTAGTACTCATCAAGGCAATTAATTTGATGAAATATCATTGTCTTACACTGTGTAGTTGTTGAGAAATGGACTTCAACACAAAACTTAACCAAAGTTACTGAAGCCTAAAATGTAGGTCAAAGCCACCTTATTATCAATGATTTGGGTAGAACTCATCAAAGCAATTACATACTATGATGAAATATCATTGTCTTACACTGTGTAGTTGTTGAGAAATGGACATTAACGCAAAACTTAACCAAAGCCACTCAAGCAAGAAATGTAGGTCAAATAGTCAAACTACCTAGTGAACTGTGTAGTTCTATCAAAGATCTAGCGACTGACCTATTATCATAGCTCTACCTCTTACAGTTTCTGAGAAATGTACTTAACGCAAACTTAACTGAACATATGGACAGACAGAAGGATGGACAAGGGTAACACTATATGCCTCTTCCACATTCGTGAGCAGGGCATAAAAATAAATTGAGAACCAGGTTGATATTTAGACAGAGTAGAAATATAAGACGATATATGTTGATTAATTTTTCTTTTATTTTGAAACAATATCCCACATCACATAAGAAGAGAGATTTTGGAATTATTCATCGTGTCCGTAATTGTACTGTCTGGATTATAAATGACTGCTTCTTTACTTGTTACCATGCAAAGATCAAAGCAGTTACCAGGAGAAAATAGATCTATTATCTTGTGGCTGAGAAAATCTGTAGTAGTAGATATATTTTCTCATTTTCTAGATCTTGTATTTTTAGCTGGAGTATTTTCATTCTGTTCCGGCAAGGATTGATTAACTTCTGTCGTTTGCTGTGCTGTTCTATCAGCCAATTTTATATGATTTTTGCCAAGTGTGTGCACATTTCTGAGATATTTTGGATATGGCAATGTAACAAGTCCACATTCAGCCATATTTCTTATTCCATCTATCACTGAAGGTCCTTCAAATTTCACTCTACATCTGAAAGGCTTGTTACTATCCATTGGCCTGGGAATTTCACTGGTCCCCCTATATTTCACAGCAACCTGCAAATATTATGAAAGTTGAATTATTCACCTAGTTTCAAAGAAACATAAAGAATCTAAATACTCCCACATGGAGAGTGAAGAAAACAAAATGTATGGTACACATCTAAACCTATACTGAAGCATTCCTGCAAAATACTAAATGTTATTTACAAGTGTGGACCCAAATTGATGTCTTGCCCGTCCCTACTTGATCACAAAATTAATGTGAATTCTTCAACTGACTTAATCAGAAAACTTAACATGTTAATGATCACTAGACTGTGAAATTAGGGTAATTGACAAAAGCAATATAGCAGACTGTCATGAATCACTCAAAACAAAAATGCCAAATATCAGTGACCTACCACTGATAGATACTGAAAAAACAAACAAGTTCACTAGACCGTGAAAATGAGGTCAAGGGCTAAAGCCAAATAGCAGTCTGTCATGTTACATCTTAGACAAACCCACATAACAAATTTTATTGACCTTACATAAATAGATACTGGGAAACTAAACATGATCACTGGACCATGAAATTGAGGTCACAGACAAAACCCATAAAGCAGACTGTCATGCACTACCCAAGACCAACCTATATACCAAATATCATTGACCTTTGCTTTTGGCAAAAATTTGCAGGTAAAAATAACGGACATTATACCAAGAGGAAAAACAAAGCAACGTTATTCACCGCCAAAATATTATTTTGTGGTATATTTTTTACAGTTTTTCTCAAATATCTTAAAAACTATCACATGGATCCCTATTTTCTCCTTGGCTTTCAATTGGTTGCCGAGAGAACCCATTTCCAAATTATGAAGCGATGAACTGCTGCGCCTAGAGCGCATGATACACCCATCCACTGTCAAGTCAAACTTTATAGGATTGTTGGACCACAACAAAATTTAGATAGAAAAAAAAATCAAACATAATATGTGCCTTACCAAGATGTAACAATAAACAAATATCAAATTAAATTTCACAAAGTCCAAGGGCCATAACTCTGTACGAAATCAACCAACCCAAACCCAATTCCAACTTGATCTGTATCTCACCTAGATATACTCAAATACCAAATATGAAATTATTATATCAAGCAGTTAAAGTAAAAAACTCCGGAAACCTAATATTTTCAAAATTTCACTAAGTCAAAGGGCATTACTCTGTACAAAATCAACTGACCAGAAAGAAACTTGATCTGTATCTCACCAAGATATACTCACATACCAAATATGAAATCAATATGTTAAGCGGTTACAGAAAAAACTCTGGAAACCTACATTGTTTGTATATTTTTCAAAATTTCACTAAGTCAAAGGGCCATAACGCTGTACAAATTCAACAGACAAGAACCAAATTCGAACTTGATCTGTATCTCACCTAGATATACTCATATATAAAATATGAAATCAATACGTTAAGGGGTTAAAGAAAAAAACTCTATATTTCTCAAAATTTCACTAAGTCCAAGGGCCACAACTCTGTACAAAATCAACGGACCGGAACCAAATTCGAACTTGATCTGTATCTCACCTAGATATACTCATATACCAAATATGAAATCAATATGTCAAGCGGTAACAGAGAAAATCTCCGGAAACCAAAAAGTTAACGGAAGGACAGACGGACGGATGGAGGGTATACCATAATACGTCCGTCATTCGACGGGCTATAAAATTCAATAGTCAATTTTTTTATATCTCCTTTTCAATCCATGAAAATAGCTATAATCTAACATTACATAAACAAAAACACCACATAATGGATATATCGGACTTTGTTAATATGTTTTATCATATTCCCATTTAAAGGCGATAAAATGAGCAATACAGATAAAAATAAAGGGCTATGCTGAGCGCAGCATGATACGACCGCAGCATGTCAACCACTGAAAATTGAACAAATGTAATTTTAAGTGAATGTGGACACAGTAAAAGACTTGACACAGTATTTAGATGGACACAATAAAAAGCTTAACACAGAAATTAGGTGGACACAAACTACAGAGAATAAAAATCAACATTTTGATCCCTAATAGCTCTGGAACCCTATGAGCTACGCAAAAATCTGTTGGCTAACACTCAGGAGGAATCCAATGAAAAAATTCCATTGAAATTCGATGACAAATAAATTTTTAAGTAATTTGCATATTTGCAATTTTGACCCATTTGGCCCCTTATAACTTGGAAACGGTAAGAAATATTCCATTTCTGATGGCATACTACTTAAAAGCTTTTGTCAAAAGGAATTCAAAGAAACAAACCCGACTAAAACCAGATAAAAAAGAAAATTTTACAATTGAAAAAAAAATGCAATTTTGTCCCCTTTGACCCCTTGTAGCTCATAAACCGAAAGAGCTATGATAAATTTGTTGACATACTACCGAATGAAAGCTTAGAACAAGAACAATCCGAAGAAAAATATACCATCAAAATCCGATGAAAACTAAAAATTTTAGGTTATCTTTGCCCTTTGGCCCCTCATAGCTAGGAAAGAAATGGAAATATAAAAATCTGATGGTTGAGCACTATGTTAAATTTTCATAAGGAATCCATTGCAAAAAACTGCATCAAAATCGGACTAAAAATTAAAAAATTAAAATTTTGGAGATTCACCCCTTTCGGGCCAAATTTATCTCAAGAACAGTACATGCAGCATGAAATCTATTTATACACTGCAGATTGGAAATTTCCTCAGGAACACACTGAAAGAAAACCCATCAAAATTTGATATAAAATAAATATTCTACAGCCAAATACAATGTATATGAAAACACCAAATTTGGCCCTTATTGGCCCCTTTTTTAGAAACAGGCAGGGCCACAATTACCAAAACAAGTCAAAGTCTTTCTTTTGTGCCAAGGAACATTGTGTTAAAATTTCATAAGGATTGATCGACTAGAACTGAAGTTATTAACCAAAAGCAAAAGTGTCTTCGGACAACAATGACAAAGACGACAACGACGACAAAGAAGACAGCACCATACAATTATACGACCTCAAATTTTTTGCAGTCGTGTAAAAACAGAACTGAAATAGCCCAAGAACTTTGAAAATTACAAACATGAAAAACGCAAATTATTTGGTTTTCCCCCCAAATTAACGATTTTCAATGTTAAATATCTCAAAAAGTAAATAATGGAGGTATGTTTTTCTTTTCATATTTGGAATCCTTATATTGAAATTTACATTATATTTGACTTTAGTGAAAAAATCAATATGGGATCTATACTGTATCGTATGTCCTGAACTTTGAAAGCAAAGTCAAGGTTATCTGAATCATGTGATGCTTGAAAAACATATCATGAGCTACCTGTGGACCAAAAATGGTGAGAATAATTAATAAACTTAAAAAATAAAAGTTTTAGAAAAATAATTACCAATGCTGCTGCCCACCTCCCAAACTAACTTTACTGTGGGTAAAAGGCATAATATCACGCTTTTTCCCGGTGATCAGTGAAGCATGAAGTTGATTGCATGGGTAAAATTGTATTATGATTTTTGTTTAATTAGATGCTAATGTGTATTTATGTAAAGTTTAATGATAATAGCATACATCCTTCCCAGAAAAAAAAACTTCAACCTGTAGGTTAACCTCATACTATCACACTTTTTTCCCCGTGATCAGTGAAGCATGAAGTTGGTTGCATGGGTAAAATTTTATTATGATTTTTGTTTAATTAGATGCTAATGTGTATTTATATAAAGTTTAATGATAATAGCATACATCCTTCTTAGAAAAAAAAGTTCAACCTGTGTGTAAACCTCATTCTATAACACTTTTTCCTGTGATCATTGAAGCATGAAGTTGGTTGCATGGGTAAAATTTTATTATGATTTTTGTTTAATTAGAAACAAATGTGTATTTATATAAAGTTTAATGATAATAGTATACATCCTTCTTATAAAAAAAACTTCAACCTGTGGGTAAACCTCATACTATCACACTTTTTTCCCGTGATCAGTGAAGCATGAAGTTGGTTGCATGGGTAAAATTTAATTATGATTTTTGTTTAATTAGAAAAAAACTTAAACCTGTAGGAAAACCTAGCTTTGGACGGACGAACGGATGGACGGACGGACAACCTGAACACTATATGCCCCCTACTATCGTAGGCGGGGCATAAAATGTTATACTGATATCTCATAAGCAACTTTCATAGCAAGTGAGACAAAAACAGATGTGGCTTTTATCAACTTATGTCTTGTAGAATACCTTGAATTCTAATTTCTGTAACAGTGGCTGCTCATTAGGACCAAAACATTCATCAAGCTGCTCTGTTCTCTGTCTTTTCTCACCTTCATTTTCACATAAAATATTTGGCTCTCTCTCAAATTCTGGCACTAGAATAAGAAAAATTTTATAATATTGGAAGCTCTCGGGAGAATGTGACGCTCATGTGAATTATAATATGAACTTTATTCAATAAAATTTTACATTATGATCATTATTTGTGATTTAAAATATATCTTTTCATGCAAGGGCTACATATATCTGTAGTCATACTGTGGACAAGATTGTTCCAATGCAATATACAAATGTAAGTAGTTTTGAATTTTACAAAGTTGATCCAAAAGAGATGACCATATTGAATGGCATAAGTTTTTCCACTCTTGATATTTGAATAGGGGTTTGTTATCAGATCGAGTTAGTTGAAGATACAGTGACTACCTTGATAGAGCTTGTTTCCTAACAAAAAGGCTACTTAAGCAAGGGTATTACTCTAATTTATTGAACAGGTTGGGCGTGGCTTAATGTTCTCTGTCTTGTAGGTAATGTTAACACGAATAATCCGGATATAGTGAATCCATGACCAGTCAGGTCAATTAAATAGAGTAATATGTTACCCATAACTTGAAGTCATCCCTCCAGAAGTTTTATGGACGACATCACGATATTGTCGACCGCTATCTGTTTCCCAGATGACAACAGATCTTTCTCTTTGTCACTAAAGTTTGTTTTTCCTCTACTGGATTTGACTTTACTACCGGAGTTCACATGTTCAACACAAAAGGTGTCTTATAAGAAGCAGGAGATGTTTACTCTACCGGTGCACCTGATCTAACCCATGGTTTTTTATTAGGTCTGTGTTGAATGTGTGTGTGTTCGTTTTTCTTTTCTGTGTCATGCTTTTTGTTTCTTTGTTTTTCCGATGTTGCCATTGTCCTTGGATTGTTTGTTTTAAACTGACAGTTCGGTTCTCACTTACATGATGTACTTTAGTTTATGTTGAAATTTAAGAATAGCTTGCAGCATGTTTCTTTAATTTCAAAATTAACTAACAAGACTAGTGGATAACAAACCGTTTTCAAAGGATAAGAGTGGTGAAAACTATACACATGTCAGAGGAACAGACTGAGATTAACTTACTATGATACCACTGTGAGAAAGATACTTGAAGATACATGTATTAATGCCTCAGCCAAAAAGTTCAGTGGATTAAAAAATTTATACGATTCTTGAATGGAACATTACCATCAGACTATGAATTTTAATACTCATTAAAATTCAAACAAAATTTGCTCATGAATGTTCATATTTCTTTATATGCAGATTTACATATACATGTATTTTTCCAAATTATGACACAAAATTGCAATAAGTTTTCCAAGTTCAAGAGGAGACAAATTTTCAGAAAAAAAGGTTATAAAATTACATTAATGGCTCAGAATGTTAAGCATATCTTATATTAAAAGGTTTACACTGAAGAGACTACAAGTATAAGATCATGACACTCATAGTTACATGTATGTTAACAAATGAACCATCTTTTTGAAGTTGTTTTTGCCCCTTATTACTCCCATTGCAAAAGACAGTTTTGACATTGTGAGGGCATGAAAAAAGGTCAACATGCCATATGACATCACGGTTCTGATTTTGATGTAATGTTTACCGCTCTGTTTGTTTTGTAACAGGTAGGCTTTTGCTAGTGCCTTTACCATGTCCGGCTCTCCCAAGTTCCTTTCATTGTTATATTTGTCTTGTTTTTTATTGTGTTTTTTTTTCTTGCACAGTTCCTTGGTACATTGTGGCATGGGACTATGTTTTTTTCGGCCGTTGTAGGTGTTTCCTGTTATCTTTTTATTCTGTATTTAATTACTGGAAAATGCAAATATGGCAACAATAATGGTCAACAAAACGTTTCATTTACACAGATGATGTACTGAAATTGTCTTATTACAACAGAAGTAATTCACGGAGACTCCATTGTTTTACATCAGACTGGACATTTCAGTTTTTTTCTTTTATTCCTTGCTAACGTCAGGGGTAAATTAACACGACATAAATGGTCAGCCCAGTGTGAAACAATGTTCATTGTAAAACAATGTAAAATTTTTGCAGTTGGAGTTAACACATGTGTTATGGTCTCATGTTCATTTACTCCATATCCTTTCGTGAAATATTAATACAGGAGTTTGTCTTTATTGTAGTGTGGAGTTGGTAAAACAATTCCCCTGGTAGAGATGTATGCTCTTTATTTTTCTTAGGTATGGTGTTCTTGTATATGAGATAATATCTCATGTGTACACTTTGTTCAATTACTATTGTCTAAATTTATGTAAATTCTAAAACCGAAGAATTAACTCCCTCCATCGTAGTTATGTCCTTAGCTATATTTGATATTACTGATTATTCGGATTTCATTTGGTTTCATGCATTTTAAATATTTTTTGAAATAATGGATTTCCTTTGTTTGGGTTCTAGTGCTGATGATGAGGAATTAATTTCCGAAATGGCCATACAGCTCATTAAAATTATTGCAGTTGGAGTTAACATATGTGTTATGGTCTCATGTTCATTTACTTAATAATAATATCCTTTCATGAAATATCAACTAGAGTCTCTGAATTATATCTTAAATGCAGTCTTTTAGAACTCACCTTTTCTTTTCTGTGGTCTTTTCTGCAGTAATGGTAGATTCTGTACCTGTTGTAATCTATATCTACTAAAATCTCCCTAGAAATATCAAGAATATTGAAATTGAAATATTTATAAAATTTATTTTAAATACAGAATTCAAATTATCAAAATATACATATGGGGATCTTATTGCTCTCGTGATAGACCATTCTTCCGTAAATGTTTCTTCAAAGTAAGAAGTCCAAGTGCAGACAATTTCATGTGTACATGTCTTAACTTGGTAAATTTTTATTTTCTGAATAAACAACAGTATCCATGACAAAAAATCTCAAATGGTGTAAATGTCACATTGGAAAGTATGGTAAAATGGACAGGGACTTTGCTTCTGCATTAAAGGATTCCACACTAACATTATCATACCTGCCAACTTTCACGATTTTGGCGTGATCTACACGATTTTAACCTTCTGTCACGATGTCACGATCGTGAAACAAAAATTTGGCATAAAACAGGATTTTGAAGAATGCACGAAAAAATGTTTGTTTACACGATTTTGGTTGTTGAAAGGGAGATAATCCAAATTCTCGAAAGGGAGTTCACCATATTCTAACCTAGTACCCTGGGAAGGTGTCTTCCACCTATTCCCACTTTTTAAAATTCACTATTCCTTCTATTCCCACATAGCAATTCCTTTGATGTTTAATTTGTTTTTATAGTAATTAATGGCTTTTAAATGTCACCTGTAATTAACCTTTGTGTACCTGTTTCTTGATTTATTTTCCATTTTTTCTTTAAGGAAATGCAAAAAAAAAAATAAAATAAAATAAAATAAAGAAATAAGAAAAACGTAAATAAAAGACAAGAAAATGAGAAAGTTGAGTTACATTTTTTAGGCTACAGATCGAGAAAATATTTTGTTAATTAATGATAAACTTGTACAAAAAAAATGAATGGATAATCAATATTCTTCTTATGTTACTATTACTATCTTGTATATGATTTTGAATAAAAAGAAAGTTTGAATGATAATTTTATATGTTATTTATATATATTTTACACAAATGTTCACTCTCTTTTATTTGAGCATTTTCCATTATCAAAGAGTTGTCGCTAATTTCCCGCTGAAAAGTTTTCGTTCAGCATACTATTTATGTGAATGCATAAAATTTTCTCCAAAACTAATATATCATATACACTGTCATAACAAAATATTCAGCCACTGAACTTGTCACTTTGATACAGTTTTGATGGATTTTGTTAAAATTAGGTATATACCTATCTAGCCAAATGATGCTAAATGCCAAGGTCAAGTATTTATACACTCACATGGCTAAATGTAGAAAAAAGAAAATATACAGCCACGTTCAACTGCTAAATCTCCAAAAACATACAAGTGTAGTATATATTAATTTTATTCCACAGAAATACGGGTTCCATGCAGAGACAAGATTAAGCGATTTTTTACAACATATTAGCACATTTTGAAAATGGCCTTGCTTAGGAACTGAATTCACGGCTTAATGGCCAAACTTCTATAAAACAACGGCAGTAGAATACCGAAGGAACAAAGCAAAAGATTACATAAATCAAAGTAAGGAGACAAGGCAAAAGCAAGAACACCAAAAGACGGAAGACCAAAAACACTACATGCCCACAAAACACACGAACATTACATATACAACACAAAAAACCAAAGCACTAACAGTGTGAACTCTCAAAAAACAGAGTGACATCAGGTGCTCCGGAAGGGTAAGCATTCCTGCTCTGTATACAGCACCCGTCACACTGTCAGTGGGTCAATCCAGGGTAAAGTCAAAACCGATAATGTCAAATCCGGGAAGACGTGAATCTAGCTGTAAATGTCAGTTTTCATTTGTGAGACTGACATTTCATATCTATCTATGATGTCGTGGTGACGGCCATAGAATTTCTGAAGAGATGAAAGTAACAACGGCTGAACATATCCCTGACTCAGCAGTTTTTGTGACAGTGCTTTTGCTCTTTCCACAAAGTCACTGTATGTACTACACGCTCTACAGTAATGAATTAATTGTGAAATATATACTCCATATGCTGGAGATGTAGGTATATTGCTGCACAGTAAGGGAAAGTTCACAATTGGGAAGTCAAAATCATCACGTTTGTTATACAAGAATAAGTGACAAAATTATATTTACATGTAATTAAAACCGGCATATACAGATGGAAAAGGCAAACAAATGAAATATTGTTTTAACTCAAAACCACCAAGCTGCTCAAAAATATGTCAACAACATAATATGTAGTTTCAAAGGTAGATCCATGCTTCAAATCGAGTAACGGTCTTACTATGAATATATAAAATGCATTGATTTATTGTCTTATAACTACTGATGTCTTCCAAATGGACATACTTAATTGACAGTAACTATGTGTTTTCGTATACCTTTGCTTTACTTGAGACTATTTTTTTGAAATGTTATAAATGTTACCTTTTCTTTGCATAAAAAAATCCAGTGAAAATTAAAAATCTACATGCACAAATAATTCATTTTCATGTTCCCATCCAACATTTAATTAAAGGGTAATTAAAGATTGTTTGTACAGTGTAATCCTTTGTTTGGTAAGTTTTCAACCTATTCCCACATGAATTTTTACTTTTTCTTACCTGAAATTTAAAAAGTGGGAATAGGAGGAATGAACCCCCTGGGAAAATATTTTCCTTTACGCAAGCTTCACTTCAAATATATTCGAACCGGAAGCCGCTTACGGTAAAGAGATTATTGAGTCAGGATCCCAGACTAACCATATTCTCGATATTAGCCAATCAGAATCGGGTTTACATGTATCACGCAGTTTTGAAGTGAAAAACAGCTGATTGGAGCCGGCATGTAAACAGAGTTTGGTTGATTTTTTGTTGAATTTAAGGCTAAGGCGACATAAATAAAGTTATGTAACTGGATGGACCACCGGCAATCATAGTGAACAGTTATGAATCAAGGTTCACAATCCCTGATACGAGCTGCAAGCACCACACTTGACAGTTCCTTGGTTGGCTATGCCAGTGACTAGGTCGTTGCAAGTTCCCCGTTCTGCAGAGTTTGCATAGTTGAACTGAGTAGCCTTAACGACGTTAACAAACATATTGGTACTGTAATGCACACAAGGTCACTCAAAATCTTTGACTGAATCAGAAAAGGCAAAAAATATTTAAAAAATGTAATGCTTGCTTTATTTACAGAAGAATGGAATAAAAGGAGAAATGCAGTAAATGTACATCAGACAAATAATAAAGGAGAGAGAGAATGGTCAACTCTAAATTCAAATAAGAGCAACATAATGATGAACAGCAAGCACTGTTTTTTGTTTCCCTTTAACAGTTGAAACTAAGTTAAAATTTAAGAGAACATAAAACACAAAATGGTCAAAAAACAGTTCACAACTGATTTATTTGACCAAAAATATTTAGGAACCAACAGAAATGCCCAAAAACACAATAAAAGAGGAATGTCTTGCCTCCCTCAATAAAAAGTAAAATCTTCGATAACACCTAGATATTTGTATTTGATAAAAAAAGAGCATCAAGTATTAGACACCAGAGGCTCCCAGGAGCCTGTATCGCTCACCTGGCTTTCAGTTGCGACAATCAAGATAACATTGTAAGTTATACAAATGAACTTCAGTCCCTCAAACTTTGGTAGTTCAAACACCACCAATATCTTGAACTGTATTTTAAGTCTTATCATGTTTGAGCTTTTTTGACAAAAATGTTCTTGCTAAGGACCACTTATGACACATGTTTTGAAGTTGAGACATCATTTTGTAAATGGAAGTCAACAACAATTTTCAACACCATATTTTTAAGTTACGACATCAATATCTATTTGGAAACCAAATTTCATTGAAAGCAGACTATGTTGAATTTTTCTGCCCTTTTTTGTGGCCATTTTAACAAGAGGCTCTCAAGAGCCTTTATCGCTCACCTGGCCCTTGATTAACATAAACATTTTATGTTAAAGAGCCCTTGTATATAATTAAACTATAAATCCAATATCCCTAATTAGTTAAAGCGGAGAAGACCTCTGTTAGTTTAACACTGGACCCCATGGGAAACACCAAGTTCCCCGCTGGCTGCCATATTGGATATCGCGCTGACCTGAAAAACTCCTTTTTGCAAGGGACCACTCAATGACTATTGCGGCCAAGTTTTGTTCCAATTGGCTCAGTACATTCAGAGGAGAAGATCTTTGAATGTGCTTTCCCATAGGGTCCAATGTTAAAACTATGTTCCCCACTGGCGGCCATGTTGGATAAAGTGCGATCCTGAAAAACACCTTTTTTGCAAAGGACCACCTAAGGACTATTGTGGCCAGCCATCTTGGAAATTGCGTGGACCTAAAAAACACCCTTTTTGTAAGGAACCACCCAAGGACTATTGTGACCGAGTTTGGTTCCAATTGTCTCAGTAGTTTCAGAGAAGAAGATCTTTGAAAATGTTTTCCCATAGGCTCCAATGTTAAAACTATGTTTCCCGCTGGCGGCCATCTTGGAATTCGCGCAGACCTTAAAAACATTTTTTTTGTAAGGGATCACCCAAGGACTATTGTGGCCAAGTTTGGTT
>MJUU01043261.1:186619-199220 GCA_002080025.1 Modiolus philippinarum
TTGAAAATTGAAGATATCCCATTAATTATTGAAATATCCTGTTTTCCGTAGTCAAAATATCCCATATCCCAGTACTTTTTGTCCCAAATATCCCGTATCCCATTAGCAAAAGTCGTAAATATCCTGTATCCCAATATACCCTAAACAGCCTCAGTTTTGAAGTCGCAACATCAATATCCACTTCGAAACCAATTTCATTGAAATCGGACAATGTTGAATTTTCCCGCCTTTTTTGGCAGCCATTCTGAAAATGGCTGTAGGCGAACAAATTTTAACACCAGTTTTAAGTTGCGACATCAATAACTATTTGGTAACCAAGTTTCATTGAAATCCGACAATGTTGAATTTTCCCGCCTTTTTTTGGTGGCCATTTTGAAACTGGCAGTCAACAAACAATTTTCAAATCCGGTTTTGAAGTGGCAACATCAATATCTATTTTGAAACCAACTTTCATTGAAATCGGACAATGTTGAATTTTCCCGCCTTTTCTGGCAGCAATTTTGAAAATGGCAGAAAATGAACACTTTTCACCAACGGTTTTGAAGTTGCAACATGAATATCTATTTGGAAAGCAACTTTCATTGAAATCGGACAATGTTGAATTTTCCGCCTTTTTGGCGGCCATTTTGAAAATGGCAGTCAACAAACAATATTTAACATTGGTTTTGAAGTTGCAACATCAATTCCTATTTGGAAACCAAATTTCATTGAAATCGGACGATGTTGAATTTTCCTGCCTTTTCTGGCGGCCATTTTGAAAATGGCGGTCAATGAACACTTTTCAACACCAGTTTTGAAATCCACACACCATGGCAAACATTTTATCAATTTACACTTAACCTTCATCTTCTATAGTTTTGGAAATAAAAGACTATATGAATCTAACACCGGTGAAAAGGCAAGATCAAGAAATCTCAGACACCCAAGGGTAAGATTTCAATATTTCTCTGACGAGGCTTGCCAAGTCAGAGAACCATTGAAATCTTACCCGAGGGTGTCTGAGATTTCTAAATCTTGCATTTTCAACTGTGTTTGATTTATTTTCTCACTTTTGTAATCACTAACTACGATTTATTTACCACCAAGCCGTACTTGACATCCGACGTTCCTAAGCGACGTCAATGACGTCTGAATACGTTGCTTGGTAATTTCTGTCTTGTACCGGGAGGAACAAGACAAGGAAATCTCACACTGCTAAAAATAGGAACTGTTCTGTCTCAAAAGTGAGAAAAAAATATGACAATTTTGAAAATTCCGTGAAAAAAGGGCAATAACTCCTACAAGGGTTTTTGGATTTTCTTCAAAATTTCAGGGTTTGTTGATCTTCACATGCTTAACCTTTTTGCAATATACACTTGACCTCTATCTGTTACACTTTTTGAAATAAAAAATAAAAAATGCACAAATTTGAAAAATTTTACGGAAAAAGGGCAATAAATCCTAGACAGGTCTTCGGATTTTCTTCAAAATTGCAGGGCAGGTAGATCTTGCTATTCTGATCATTTTTACTTGTGTCAGATTTTAAATATCTGTAACGGTTTTTGAGTTATTTGCAAAAAATAGCAATTTACCCCTATGTTCTATTTTTAGTAACAGCGGCCATCTTGTTAGGTCTTCGGGCTAATCGAACACAATTTTGAAACTGCATATCCTGGTGATGTTTCAGGCCAAGTTTGGTTATAATTGGCCCAGTGGTTTCAGAGGAGAAGATTTTTGAAATTGTTGACAGACAGACGGACGGACGGACGGATGACAGACGGACAACGGACGCAAAGTGATGGGAAAAGCTCACATGGCCTTTTAGGCCAGGTGAGCTAAAAAAACTTCACACAACTGAAAAGGAAGGTCGCGTATAAAAACCCCCATGGAGATTTTCAAAAGTTGGCAGGTATGACATTATGAAACCATAGATATTTGTAAAATAGATTGTAGGAACAATCAAAATGCTGGATAAGCTTCAACAAGGATAAAATATAGATACATTTGTAACTCTAAAAACATTTTTTGTAATCCTAAGTAAAGAACACATGATATATGGAATATAGGACATTTTGTTTTTGATACGGACTTTATCACGGCCAGTATCAAGTGAGCCCATTAGGGCGAGCTTAATGCCTTACGCCATGATAAAGTCTGTATCAAAAACAAAATGTCCTATATTACTTTTATCGGTAATTCACAAAATCATAAATAAGACTCTATAAAAAATTGAAATAAGCTTAAATTTCTATTTAAGCACAGTTAATCTATTGTTTATTGCAATAATTTATATGCATTCTACATTCAAAGTATTACACGTCTTAACATGACAAATAGTATAAAACATATGTCAGCATAGCAACCGGCATGTGACGTCTTCACAGTGACCTGATATTTTCTTGATAGTGTCCAGTTTGGTGATACTGAGAATATCAGTCTCTGTAGATCAATAGAAATTCATACAAATTACCGATAAAATAATGTACATGTATAGGTTTTACTTCATCTATGTAGCTTTTCTTTTCCATAAATTGAGTTTTATTTAATTTTGTAGCATTGGTATGATGTGCTTATACATAAAAAAAAACTCCTTATTTAATCAGTTTCCCAAAACTATGAATTGATTCATTTTTGCTATGAAATCAGTGTTGCCCTATAATATCAGTTGCCTGCGTTGGCAAACTGTTTCTGAAGATCACAGATTTTTCCACATAAGAATCAAATATATGTCAAAAATTGAATTTTGTATGCCATCTTTATGCAAACTTTTTGTTTTCTTCATCTCTTATCTCTAAACTAAATATTTACAAAACAAGCTAAGGCAATGTTAATATACATGTAACTTGTGACCATGCATCATTTTCTTTCAAATGGGTTTAAACGTATCTTAATCAACTATGATAAGAATTCCATAAAGATTATTTTGAATACTTACTGACAAAAAAATTGTGGGAGAAATCAAATCTTTTTTTATATGCATTCAAAGTATTCTTAAAAACATTTTTCTCCGGAATTAATATCAATATTAATAGTTTGTTCATACTCAAAAATAACAGTACATAATATTTTTCATATGAATTAAAGACAAAGTCCAACAATAAAATTGTCAAAAGCATATGTCCCTTTCTGTGTGTCTTTTCTGGCTCAACAGTATAGGATAATTGTATTCTTTGTTTTCTCTAGCCTTGAAGCAGCTTCTAAACTTCATGAGTTGTAGAAGATACATGATAGCACTTGAAAAGATACCACAGCAAACTGAGTATTTTTTATCCCTTCCTATATATCTTTTTGATTTTATCATGTTTATTTTGCCTAACCTTTGTGATCTGTGTCTCTATTTAACTTATGTTGGAAGCAGATATCTAGTTATATATTTTTTACCTGACTCTTTTTCTCTAAAGCCAGTTGAAGTAATGATTCATAGTGAGATCCAGTTAGTAATGAATTTGTTAACTTGTCACAACCCATCACATTCTGTAAACTCTATAAATAGACAATAATAATTAAAAAATTATGATAATTACAAAGTTAAACGAGACTCACCTTGGTTAGAGTCGATGTTTGATTTGGATTCTATGAGTCATAGAATCGCTGTAGGGATTAAATGGGATCATGTTTGCGCATGTAACATATCAACATTTAAAGAAAGTTTTTGTCATTCAAATTTTATGGCCATACATATGGCATGTATGGTATAAGTATTTCGAGTATTACATACCCTTAATAGTACGAGACTCACCCATGTCCTGTAGGGTGGGAGGGAGGCATTTAATCCCTACAGCGATTCTATGACTCATAGAATCCAAATCAAACATCGACTCTAACCAAGGTGAGTCTCGTTTAATTTTGTAATTCTATTACGTCATATCACTTCCGGGATTAAATGAGACTTTAAAGCAACTGACAAAAACGTCCTTTGTTCAAACTCTNTGAATATGTACTTACATAAACAACTTCATATTATTGAAGGACAGCTGACACAAATGGATCATCCGTCACTATTTTCTTGTCATAAAACTTGGAAAATGTTCGCTCATTTGACCATCCTGCTTTTTCGAGTATGTTTTGGATCGGCACTGCCTTTAGTTTTGCTCTGGAAGTAGAGGCTGCACGAACACTATGTGCTCCATAAATTTTTGTATCTATGCCTGATTTATGTAAAACTGTTTTTATCCATCTAGCAATAGTATCTTTACTAACATCTTTGTAAGGCTTAATATAGCTGACTAGTAATTTTGACCTGTTTTGACGCAACTGTTTGGTTCTGTACAAATATTCCTTCAATACTGTAAAAACACAAAGCCTCCTATCTGGAGGATAAGCTTTCAAATTAATTTCTGGGTTCCTATACCCAGGTCTAGTTTGTTTCAACAATCCCTCAATTTCAATTACAAATTCAGAACTAGATTTATGTACATTATTTACACGACTGGGTTCTAGTGGCACACGTAAGAGCTATCAGCATACATAATTTTAGAGTTAAATCCTTTAAGGAGATATATTTAACTGGAGAAAGTTTCCTTAGGTAACACAAAACTTTAGAAACATCCCACGTATGTGTGTATCTAGGTAGCGTTGGTCTTAACTTAAATACTCCCTTCATATAACGTGTCACCAAAGGATGTGATCCAACTAAATGTCCATCACATTTTATTCCTAGAGCCGACAAAGCACCTCTGGCTGTATTAAGAGAACTGTATCCCAGATCCTTTTCAAATAAACTTGTAAAAAATTCCAATACGTTATCTTAAGTTGGTCGAACTGAATTAACCTGTTATTCACTACAGTAGTGAAACCATCTCTTTGTGAAAGTCTGATATTGTTTTTTAGTATTATGTTTCCATAACGACATGATAATGTTAACTGTTTGTTTAGAAAGCCCTCGTTTTCTGTATAAATTCCTGACACACGACAGGCTATTAGAACTAATGTTTCCTGCAGTGGGTGTATTTTGTCTTGGTACGGAATTTTTAACAAGTTTTCCGTTTTTGGAATAATCATTGGATTGTCTGTCAGTAGTTCCATCAGCCTTGTAAACCAAGGTTGAGTCGGCCAAAGAGGAGCTATGACTATTCCTTTTGTTTTTTCCATCCTTATTTTCTGAACACACGAACCCAGTAGACTGAAAGGTGGAAAAATGTATATAAAATTAAAATCTTTCCAATTTAGGGTAAAAGCATCTATAAAGGAAGCAAGTGGATCTGGTTTCCATGCACAAAATTTTTCAATTTGAAAATTGAGCCTAGAAGCAAATAAGTCTATTTCGGGTGTACCCCATTTTCCTGTAATTTTCTGAAAAACATTTTCTTTTAATTTCCATTCAGTTTGGTCATTAAAGAGACGTGATTTTTTATCTGCTTCAATATTACATTTTCCTGGAATATGAGAGCATGATAACCAGATCCCATTTTCAATACAGCATAACCAGATATCCCTACTGATTTTGTTGCAGTTAAATGATTTCGTGCCTCCCATATTATTAATGTAGGCGACTGCAGTTGAGTTATCAGTTAGAACTTTTACATGACCGTTTTCTATTTTTTCCTTGAATGAATAAAGTGTAAACTTAATAGCTAACATTTCTAAGTAATTAATGTGGTTTTCTTTTTCATTATTTGTCCATTGTCCCCCTATTTTAACCTTGCCTAACACAGCACCCCATCCTATATTGGATGCATCAGTCTCAATTTATATGAAATCAGGGTTGCCATGAGAAATTTTTCTCTTTTGAGTGAATATATTTAAATACCACCATTTTAGTTCTGCTTTCATTAAATCAGTTATATGCATTTATGCATCATAATTTCCTTTTGATACTTTAAGAGCCTCTATTTTTTCTTTTTCTAAAAATCTATAAAATAACTTGCAATTTTTACCGCTGAAAAACTTGAAACTATGAGGCCAATCACTTTAGCCACGTTTCTAATTTTATCTTTATCTTTTGAGTATAATTTTTTGCATTCTTCTGCAATACGTTCTTTTTTGTCTAGAGGTAAGGTAACAATCATTTCTTCAGAATCTATGATGTTACCTAAAAATGTGATCTTTTTTGTGGGTTCAAATTGTGATTTTTCTTGTTGTATAATGAAACCTAATTGTTCCATCAATGAAACTGTTTCATGGATATTTTCTTTACATTCATTATACGTGTCTGCACACAATAAACTATCATCAATATATCCAGCATTTGTATATCCTAAATTTCTGAATCTGGCATAAACTGGCTTCATAATTTTTGTAAAGTATCTAGGGGCTGAAGCAAGGCCAAAAGGCATGCAGGTAAACTGAAAAATTCTATCACCCCCTGCAAATCTCAGAAATTTTTGATGTTCTTCTGCAATGGGGACACTGTAATACGCATGTCTTAAGTCTACATTTGTATACTAGCCATAAACGTATTTCTATTTATGAGTTTCAGTGCAATTACAAATGTATCCATTTTAAAATGATGGTATGAAACAAATTCATTGAATTTTTTAAGATTTAGTATCATTCTGTGTTCGCCATTAGGTTTTGGCCAAAAAAAAAATTGGTGATAAAAATTGTTCATTGTCATGTTTTACTTCTATCAGAGCTTTGATATCTAATAACTTTTGAATTTCCTTTTCGATAATCAACGTTTCATTTTTATTAAAATTGCACTGATATCTACATGATTTTTCAAACATGAAATCATTGTTTTCTAATTCAATATGACAATTTTCTACTATATCTAGAATATTCTCATCTGATGTCAAATTTTTCCAAGCATGTATAAAATTTTTCAGTCTACCTGCTACAAAATTACATGTTTTAAGTTTACAAACCTCATCTTTATTTCGACTGATTACATCTTTCTGAATCCTCTTGACCCCCCTCTCCTGGGGTAGTTTTTTGCATCGGACTCATGACTAGTGGTAGCAACTGCAGAGTTATCATATGAACCTCTACCATGTCCTCTATTACCACGTCCTCTATGACTTCTGCCTCTACCTCTAATGAAGCGCCCTCTACCTCTTGAACCGCCTCTTCCAAAGTGGATGCAATTCGCTATCTTAGAGCAGTCCTCTATGTCTTTGGCCGCCTTAGACACATCGTCACCAAAGAGAAAGGTAGTATATGGCTGTGAGTGAGCACATAAATAAGTGTATTCATTATTTAACTCTGGTCTAATAAAATCTCTTCTGGCGAGATTAATTTGTCTATTAGTATGGCCTAACAAAGCAAGTACATCGTTGCACTCATCTATAACAGTACTATATTCATCACTGTTTTTCTCTTTTTCAGCTTTAGCAAGACTATTAACAGTGTTACACAACAATACTGCTGATTTGACTACTGATTTTTCTATGGCTTGCATCTTCTTGTCACATGTTTGTGCAAAAGGCAATATCAGTTCCCAAATTAACTGATTAGTTTTTACAACAACTAACCCATCACAATTTTCTGGTCTAGGGTTTACTTCATCTTTGATTATTTCATTATACTGTGAATCATCCATCCCATTTCTAAATAAGTCTGTTATATTATTTGCCAAAGTTTCATCTATTTTGTTTCCTGTAATCTCTTTTTGTTTAAAGCGTTTACTCATTGTGGCAAATCTGCTAGTCTCATCAGACTGTTCACAGTCTTTAAATAATGTTTGAGTAGTATTAGTATTTTCATCTGGTTTAGATTTTTTAGCTGGAGGTTCATAATAACCTTCATTATCATTGTCATTGTATTCATCTTGACCCTCATCATAATCGTATAATTCATTAACTTTGTCAGTCAAATCATTTAATTTCTCATCTTGCTTTCTCTGACTATCTTGGATTGACTTTAAGACAACCATAAGGTCACTATTATCTGACTTGCTTGTGCTTTTATTATCACTTTTTGAGCTAGAACACGTTCTGCTCGTACTGGGAATTGTCTTCACATTACTAGACAAACTCTTTTTCCCTTTCCCTTTAATAGGGTTGTCTATTTCTTCCTCAATTACACTGAGAACATCGTCCTCACAATTTGCTTTAGTTTTCTTAGAGAGAACATCGTCCTCTTTGGTATTTTTGTTACCATTTTGTCCTTTAGGATTCACCATCCTTTCCGCCATTTTTTCTCGTGGAGTATATTGCCGTAAAACGGTCTTATCTGCCCATTTATGATAGATGTCGTAAAATGTAAATAATTTATTTAATTTTATTATACCAACGGCGTTGACATATAAATAAATTCAAAAATATGTTACTTAGTGTCAACTACGTTGACAATAATTGAAATATATTTTGACAGGAACAAACTACGTCTGTCCTGTTCAAGGTACGCAAACACATTGATATGTTACATGCGCAAACATGATCTCATTTAATCCCGGAAGTGATATGACGTAATAGAATCGATTAATACTCATCACATGACTCAAACTCATGAATGTGTAAGGGCTGTTCCAGAAAAATTGACATGGGGGGTTTGAAGGAACTTTTTATTGACCCCCACCACCCATAGAATTCTTACCCATATGTACAATACAAAAGAATGAAGAAAACACAACCACCCACAGCAATTTATATGAAGTGCCTTCAAAGGGTCCCAGACCAACTTTTCTGGAACAGCCCTAAGGGCATAAGTGAGTTTTAAGAGTTCCTGGGTCACATGATTAGTATTTTTGATAATCATAATTTCTGATAAGCAGTCAGGGGTGCAACTTAAATAAGTTATCACCAAAATCACTTAAATGAGTTACTATGAGTTACTGACATCTTTTAAATAACTTATACCAGTTATGAAGAAATAACCTTTGTTAATCAAGGGACATTACTCTGTTGATAACTTCATTCAGTTATTGAAGTCTTTTTTACATTATATTCAGTTTTGTTGAAATTCTTACTTATTGGTCACAGTTGAGTCTATTATTACACATGTATTTAGTAGTTCAAATTGACCTCAATCTAATGATGGCCTGTCTAATTGATTTTGATGAACCATTTCAATGATAATTGGGATTAAATTTCCCAAGGGTGCAATCTTTATGGGGGTTGGCACATGTATTTCCTCTCTTTGCGCATTTATAATTGATAGGTAATTACACATTTAAGATTCCAAACCATATAAGAAAAACTATTGGTTGTTTGAGAAAAATCTTTATCATAAAGAAATTTGTAATCAAAGTTGGACATTTTCAAGAAATCAACATTTGATAACTTAAATAAGTTATTGCTGAAAATACATGATCACTCAATTCAGTTACACAAAAGCACTTCATTTGATAACTTGAATAGGTTAAACCACTGACTGATAAGTTATGATTTATATTATAGAAATTTCAACAATTTACTTCGATTTTTGATGCAACTGTACTATGGATTATTTTTTCCCGTCATGATCAATATGCCAAGACATTTAAATAACAACTATGTTCCTGACGAAATTATTACATCCCTTTTTTCAGTGACTTGAAGTCCATCATTTCACCAGTGACAACACTACACTTATTTAACTTGGGGAAACTCAGTAAGTCACCAACATTTAAATAAGAAATCTATTTAGTTTTTTTTTTTCTTTTCTTTTTTAACTACCACTGATTTCACAAATTTAAAAGAAAATACCTTTTTTGTACTCCAGTATTGAGTTTGGTTAAAAACATACTGTTTAAATACGAATGTCATCTTATTTTCAAGTTTTCCCCTATTTGTTTTGCTTCAGTATTTGCTGAGAGCTATTCCAGAAAAAAAGTACAGGGGAGTCGTATGCCACCATGTGAATTTTTTTTCTGCATGTTTCCTTAGTGCAAGTCTGCAATATTACCTACAAACCAAATTTTTGTTTATTCAAGTGCCTTCTATCCCAATCCCTGAATAATTATCTCTTGAAAAGTCCTAATGTATTTATACCACCAAGACCAATACCACTGTACATGGGAGGATTAATTCTGAAGCATGGATTTCTAACCCACATCTTCTGTTAGCCATCTTGTTTTCAAATATTTTTCCCATGTATTTTATATAAATCTTTGGCATAAAAATGTCTAAAAATGAGCAAACTTCAATTTAGTTCTAGAAAAACAAGAGTGGTGACTTTTGTATCATTTCTATGTTGTAGGATGGTAAATTCAAATGTGCCCATTTATAACAGAATCTCATGGACAGAAATGTCTATCTATTTAAAGTCGCTTTATTATGACCCAATTGAAAGTCAAGATTCAGTGTCTATTATGTTCTTTCTCACCTGAAGAAGATAATTTTCCACTGACTTTTTATATTTACTCAGTAATATATACTGAGTTCTTGGATAGTATATGATGTACACTGCATCACTGTTACGGTACAATGAAGGGGGACCACTCTGTATGTAAATCCTGATCCACAAAACTCCATTTAACATCCTCACCGATACAACATTATCCTGCAAATAAATTGGATATCTAATTTACTAATCAGATAGTTTTTTTTTGTGTTACTTAAATGTTTATCAATGGAAATTATTGAAAATTTTCAGTGTACATGTAGTTTACAATTTGGTTTGATCCATGTCATAATCATAAATGCTTGCAACCCTCACAGATACAACATTACCCTGCAAATTAATAAAATATCTTATTAACTAATGATCCAGGGCTCACCAAACTGGGCGATAAGGGCGATTAAGTTGCCCAATTGTGCTTCAAGTCGCCTATGGTTTCTCGCAAAAGCGAGTATGAGTCGCCTGGTGACTTGTGAAAAGTTGCTGTGTTATCTTTTCTATTTCTGGTAACAGGAAGTAAATTGAAAGATTTCTAAAGCTTATCACCATGTTCTGCAAAGCTCAAACGTTCTTTATATCATCTCATGGTTCTTAGATCGTAGATCAAGGTTAGTTGACTTTGTAATATACATTTATTACAAAAAATTCAATGGAAATTGTCCCAAATATATACGTTTCAACTCAAATGATAACAGGAAGTGACTTGCACTTTCTAATCTGTATATTCCTCCAATATGTTGGAGAACCATTCATATAAGAATGTAAAATATCAGACATTGTCCCTTTGAGCAACTTGGGAAATTAAGTGATAAACTAATGATAAATGAAAAGATAACTATGTAAGATATCAAACCTAAATTTAGGAGCACTTCCACCATAATTTTTTTTTAATAGGGGAAAATGAATAAAAATCTCATACAGCTAAAACAATATTTTTTTAAAATTAAAGCTACATTGTAGACCATGAGATAACAATAATATTTGAATGATTAAAACTGATTAATTGTCATTTCACCTAAAAAACTCAAAATCAATGGGAATCAAATAAATAAATTGCTTTGCATTCAGTTACGGATACGCATACACAAGTCTCCCTGTCATGACCTGAAGTCTCCCTATCTGTACCCTGAGGGAGACTTCAAGTCTCCCTGTTATTTTGAAGTGTGGTGAGCCCTATAATCAGTAAGTTTTGTGTCTTACTTTATTGTTGATTTGGAAATTATTGCATTTTTTTACATGTTAAATTTGAATGGATTGAGGTCACAATTATTAAGGGTTGCATTCTTAGGATGTTGCCCTTTACTATTTTGTTGATTAATATAGGATTTTATGAATCTACACACCATTTTTATATTTCTAACTCAAGTAAAAAAGGGAAAAATACATTTTTCCCCTGGCCCATGCTTTCCTGATCGCTCACCTGGACCATGGCTGACATAGATAAAAGGCATTTCCAATAGGAAAAATGAAAAATAAAATTTAGCAGAACACTTTTTTTTTTCTAAAATTACAGTATTCTTGTTTGGTTTTCATGGCAACCGAAAGATCCACCATTACAACCCATAACAAAACACCATTCAAAAAAAATTTGGGCAGGGGTTCCCCTTATAATTAAAGTAATACATAGTGCTGAAATTAAAACATGCAGACCACTTTTCAAATAAAAATTCAAAAATTTGGGCAGAGGTTCCCCTTAAAATCAATAGGGCCAATGTCAAAACTATGTTCCAGATGGTGGCCATCTTTGATGAGGTACGGACCTACCAGATAAATATTTTGGATGGGACCACCTAAGGACCATTGTGGCTTAGATTGGTTCTAATTGGACTAGTAGTTTCTGAGAAGAAGATCTTTGAATGTATATTCCATAGGGTCCAATGTTAAAACTATGTTCCCGCTGGCGGCCATCTTGGATGAGGTAGAGACCTGCCAGATACCTTTTTTGGAAGGGACCATCTAAGGACCATTGTGACTAAGTTTGGTTATAATTGGATGGGTAGCTTCTGAGAAAAAAATCTTTGAATGTCTTTCCCATAGGCCGAATGTTAAAACTATGTTCCCCGCTGGCGGCCATCTTGGATTAGGTACAGACCTGCTGGATACCTTTTTTGGAAGGAACCATCTAAGGACCGTTGTGACTAAGTTTTGTTATAACTGGACAGGTAGTTTCTGAGGAGAAGATCTTTGAATGTCTTTCCCATAGGGTCCAATGTTAAAACTATGTTCCCAGCTGGCGGCCATCTTGGATTAGGTACAGACCTGCCGGATACCTTTTTTGGAAGGGACCATCTAAGGACCATTGTGACTAAGTTTGGTTATAATTGGACTGGTAGTTTCTGAGAAGAAGATCTTTGAATGTCTTTTCCATAGGGTCCAATGTTAAAACTATGTTCCCCGCTGGCGGCCATCTTGGATTAGGTAC
>MJUU01043261.1:199657-212530 GCA_002080025.1 Modiolus philippinarum
GACCTGCCGGATACCTTTTTCGGAAGGGACCATCTAAGGACCATTGTGACTAAGTTTGTTTATAATTGGACTGGTAGTTTCTGAGATGAAGATCTTTGAATGCGTTTACCCATAGGGTCCAATGTTAAAACTATGCTCCCCGCTGGCGTCCATCTTGGATTAGGTACGGACATGTTGGATACCTTTTTTGGAAGGGACCACCTAAGGACCATTGTGACTAAGTTTGGTTATAATTGGACTGGTAGTTTCTGAGAAGAAGATCTTTGAATGTCTTTTCCATAGGGTCCAATGTTAAAACTATGTTCCCCGCTGGCGGCCATCTTGGATTAGGTACGGACCTGCCGGATACATTTTTTGGAAGGGACCATCTAAGGACCATTGTGACTAAGTTTGGTTATAATTGGACTGGTAGTTTCTGAGAAGAAGATCTTCCAATGTGTTTACCCATAGGGTCCAATGTTAAAACTATGTTCCCCGCTGGCGGCCATCTTGGATTAGGTACCGACCTGCCGGATACCTTTTTTGGAAGGGACCATCTAAGGACCATTGTGACTAAGTTTGGTTATAATTGGACTGGTAGTTTCTGAGAAGAAGATCTTTGAATGTGTTTACCCACAGGGTCCAATGTTAAAACTATGTTCCCCGCTGGCGGCCATCTTGGATGAGGTACGGACCTGCCAGATACCTTTTTTAAAGGGGACCACCCAAGGACTATTGTGACCAAATTTGGTTCCAATTGGCCCAGTGATTTCAGAGGAGAAGATCTTTGAATGAAAAGTTTACGCCGGAAGGACGGACGACGGACGCCAAGTGATGGCAAAAGCTCACCCTGGCATAGCCAGGTGAGCTAAAAAGATATTGTTGTTTTGAGTTTAAAAATTTCCCTAAAAGACCATATCCGAGTTCTGGTATCTAGATTTACCAATTTTTGTTTGTCCTCCCCCCTACGTCACAAACATGTCCCCCACATGTGACCAAGAATGTTATTCAAAAATATCACTTCACGACGATTCAGGCTCTGTGACATGACATATGTGACATCAGAAGCTTATATTTTACTACTAACATTTTATTTTTTAAGAAACTTTGCTATATGGTTTCTGATTCTTAATATGCAAGTACTAACAAAATTGTTATTTACAAGTACATATATGTATATGTTATCGGGCTCTTGACAGCTATGTATCATAAAATATCAACCTGTGAGCCGGAATATGAAGCACAGGGGCAAGTGAGCATAGCGAACGAGCCCCAAGCTTCATATTCTGGCGAGCAGGATGATATTTTACAATACATCAGCTGTCAAAAGCCCGATAACTTGTTTATCATCCTTTATCTTGCATTTTAGATTTGTATTTATTGAACAAAGGTTTCAAATTCTCCCAAAGTTGCGCTGGGAAATTCGGCAAAAATGTCATTCGCGCCTTTTCAGCAATTTTAAGCTTCAAAAACCTGTTTTGTAGTTTTTTTTTTATCACTTTAGCGGCAAAGGTTTTGCAACTGGATGAATATTTAGACAGAACTACTCAAAATAATGTCGATTTTGAATGTTGCAGCATCTTTTCATTGTTTCGATATTCTTTCATTCCTTAGAGCTTTTATGACGTCATAATGTGAAAACGTCAAAGCTCTGCAAGATATATCAACGACCTTGTTTCTACAATTTTTCTGACGTCTAGTTTATTTGTGTAATCATGATTCTGGTTTGAATGTATAATCGGAAAGAGCAAATGCAATAGATGTTTATTTCTATCCGTTTGATTTCGTGTGAAAACTTGAATAAAAGTTATTTCCTTTGAAACTTTGGGAGAATCGCTTGATATATCCAGGTCAACCTCTTATATATCCGGGTCAACCGGATATGGCTTTTGCGGAAAGGCTCTGCAGGCTGAAATTACCATGGGAAAGGATGATAACATCTTTATTCAACCAGATGCCAATGTTACTTTTATGAATTTCCAAAACAAGAAAATGTGTTTATAAGATGCCCTCCCATATAAACAATAAAAGGATATAGAGTAAGTCTCTACAAATACATGATATGACGTATTTCATTGTTTTCCTTTTTTGTCAAATGAAAGGTGGTTGTTTTGAAACTTAAGATAACTGGCTACAACAGCCGGATATACAGTTTTTCAGCAGTTGCGTGCTGTATTTTGTTAAAGAAATGCAAAATGTATATAAAAAATACAAATCTAATTACTTGATACCCAAAAGTAATAAATTGTGTTTTACTGTCATTCTGATTTGAAAGTAAAGGTTTTAATCCATTCATATTTTATTTTTAGGTTTTAGCTTTTGTATCACTCTTCTGCTTTGAATCCATGACTGCTTTTTGTACTTTTGGCACACAAAAGTAGAAAATTCTATCAATATTTCATTTCAATTTGAAATACTAAGCCCACACAATGAAATCTCACGAATGTAGTACTCTTGAACTAAAATGTCATTCGTTTGCTACAATAAACCTGTTTGAAATAAATTTTGTCGTATTTATCATTCTTTTGGTTTTGCACTTGCAGTTTTGATCGTTTTCTTGTGTCATATTTATATTGAATGGTCTCCATGTTGATGATTTCTCTGACGGTTCGTTCTCTTTTCATTGAATTAGTTCATCAGGTATCTTCCATTTTCTTTCTGTACAAAAAACATTGTCGTTCTTCATCTTGAAGTCACCATTAAGTCCTATCCATTTATTGTAAAAAACCTTCTAATACACTTATTTCACAACCGATAACCTAAGTCAAACTGTCAAAAATGTTAGTTCATGGTCAGGGATATTCCATTTAAATCTACCATCCAGGGGGGGGGGGGGGGGGGNGGAACACCATATATTTTAGACCCCACCACCAATAGAAAAAATATTTCTACCATTAGTCAACATCAGGCTGACCCCCAGGACCAAGAGAAAAAAATAAAACTGGCATTTCCCCCTCCCCCCCCCACCTGGATGATAAATTTTTCTGGAATAGCCCTCAATTGATGACTGAAGCTGGTCAAACTATTTAAGATTATTTTTTTCTTATTATAATTATATAGTTATTGCTCATCAAATATTCGTTGAATGACAGGTTATGCAAAAATTATCAAAATATCAAAATGGATGTTTATGAAGTCTAACATAAAGGTCAAGTTAACTTTGATATCTCTTGATTTATAAAGTATTTATCAAAGTTATTTTTGATCAATTATTTCAAAATAATCATGAAAATACATTGAGAAATGGGGATAAACAAAATTTCACCAAAGTCATTCAAAAAAAAAATTCTGTATTATCCACAATATAGGCAAAACTCATCACAGCGATTATTTGATGAAACACCATTGTGATGTTAATGTTCAAATAAATAACAAAATACCGAAGTTGCTGAAAATGTAGTTTTTGCATATGGCCATTTCGACAACTTAATATGTCTCTTTAGTGCAGATCAAATCAAAATATTTGGAAGACCATTGATAACTAGAGATGTCGCCAAATGGCAGCCGAGTATACCCCCCGCTAATTGAACCCGAATCAATATGGCAAGTGTAAATTTAAGTGTGTGTGGGCCAAATACAGTTGTGGACAAAGTACAAATGTGGACACAATACAAATGATATACCTCCCCCTTATAAAAGAAGAAATTATCTCCCCTTCAAAATTTCGGACAGCAACCATATCACTTCATGCACATCTTCAGCTGGTGTACTAAAACTGCAACATTTTAATCAAAATCCAAGCAGTGGTTTAGGAGAACATGCATTGACAAGGATCACCCCTCCCTTTTACACAGAAAATATTCAAAGACAAATTATCTCCCCTTCAAAATTTGAGACAGCAACCATATTACTTCATGCATATCTTCAGGTGGTGTACTACAACTGTGTAACATTTCATCAAAATCCAAGCAGCCGCTTAAGAGAACATGTGCTGACAAGTTTTGTCCACCCCCCTTTTTCCAGAAAATATTCAGAAACAAATTATCTCCCCTTAAAAATTTCGGGCACCAACTATATAACTTCATGCACATCTTCATGCATTGACAAGGATAACCCCTCCCCTTTACACAGAAAATATTTTAAGACAAATTATCTCCCCTTCAAAATTTGAGACAGCAACCATATTACTTCATGCATATCTTCAGGTGGTGTACTACAACTGTGTAACATTTCATCAAAATCCAAGCAGCCGCTTAAGAGAACATGTGCTGACAAGTTTCGTCCACCCCCCCTTTTTCCAGAAATATTCAGAAACAAATTATCTCCCCTTAAAAATTTCGGGCACCAACTATATAAGTTCATGCACATCTTCAGATGGTGTACTACAACTGTGTAACATTAAACCAAAATCCAAGCAGCCGTTAAGGAGAACATGCCCCGACAAGGTTTGCCTCCCCCCTTTTCCAGAAAATAGACAAATTATCTCCCCTTCAAAATTTCAAGCAGCAACCATACTACTTCATGCACATCTTCAGATGGTGTACTACAACTGTGTAACATTTCATCAAAATCCAAGCAGCCGTTTAGGAGAACATGCGCTGACAAGGTACATGGACGGACGGNCCCCCCCCCCCCCCAAACTTTGTTTGCGGGGGTATAAAAAATTTGTAAAATCTGATAAAGAACAAATAACCAAAAAGATCTGAATGAAAAGCAAGATCAGGCTAAGGACAGAGCTCTGCATGAGAAAGCTACTCCTTGGTTTAAAGTAAAATTTTTCTCAAACTTCGATACTGCAAGTTTTCAAATAAAATCGGTTTTCAGGTCAGCACTGAAGTACTGACTATTGGCCTTTTTGTTAAATACCCTCAGGGACTAACAGTCCACCAGCAGAAGCATCGGCCTAAGAGTATTAAATAACAAAATACCAAAGTTGCTGCAAATTTATAGTTTTTTCATATGGCCATTTCGACCACTTATTTCTCTTATGTAACTTAATTGCGGAAATATTAACCTTGTAAATTTATGCAATATTAAACAAGAGTTGTCAGAAGACAACATAACTCAACGGGGATTCCAGTAACCTCAATGCACAATAAATTTGAAAGTAATAAAAAGCTTTCTTCACAGGAAAGTTACATATCAAATATAAACACCCTATCATTAAACAACTTAATGCTAGAAGCAAAGTTAAAAGTTTTTAAAAAATTGCCCTTAGGGTAAGGTCTAGGTCAAAATGTCTACAAATTTGGTATCACAAGAAAGCTCTCACAATAAAGAAGTTACATACAAAATATAAACACCCTGCCACTAAAGGCTGACCTTCTAGAGGAAAGGTTTATTTTTTTTTTACAAATTGCCCTCAGGGTGAGGTCAGGGTCAAAATGTCTACAAGTATGGTACCAGAAGAAAGCCCTCGTCATCAGGAAGTTGTATACCAAATATGAACATCCTCCACTAAAAGCCTACCTTCTAAAGGCAAGGTTAAAGTTTTTTTTTTAAATTGCCCTAAGGGCAAAGTCAAGGTCAAAATGTCTACAAATATGGTACCATTAGAAAGGTCTAGAAGCAAGGTTAAAGTTTTTCAAAAATTTGCCCTTAGGGCAAGGTCAAGGTCAAAATGTCTACAAATATGGTACCACAAGAAAGCTCTCATCATAGGGAAGTTACATACCAAATATGAACACCCTACCACTAAAAGCCTACTTTCTAGAAGCAAGGTTAAAGTTTTTTAAAAATTGCCCTAAGGGCATTGTCAAGGTCAAAATGTCTACAAATATGGTACCATTAGAAAGGTCTCATCATAAGGAAGTTACATACCCAATATGAAAACCCTACCATTAAAAGCCTTCCTTCTAGAGGCAAGGTTAAAGTTTTTTAAAAATTGCCCTAAGGGCAAGGTCAAGGTCAAAATGTCTACAAGTATGGTACCAAAAGAAAGCTCTCATCACAAGAATATCATATACCTAATATCAACATCCTAGTTCTTCAGGTCTCCATTCCACAGGCCAGGTAAAAGTTTTGTTGACGACACCGACGCCGGGGTGATGACAATAGCTCTGCGGACATTAGTCCCGGCGAGCTAAAAAATCACTCAAGAGTAAAATATGCTTAAATGTATTTGATTTAGTTAGTATTTATCCAGGTGATAAACTTGATGAAATATTCTTGTGATATGATGTATAGATGTTCAGGAATGGACCTACATACAAAACTTTAAATGGGCAATAGTTGGATTGGAGCACATGTATGGACAAAGATTAATCCATAAGCCCTTAAAACTCTTTGACAGGACATAAACATTTACCCATGTTTATACATTCTTGTACTTACGTATTCTGTACCCTTCATTTATTGATAGTGGTCACTGTATCCATGGCAACTGTAAAACCTACCTTTTCAAAAAATGCTGTTATTTCGGTCTTCATTTTCTTCTTTAATTTAAGTGGATTATTACTTTCACTAATGAATGGTTCTGAAAGACACAAAAAAAGTATTTTGAACTTAGTATGACCCAACACGTGCTAATCTGGTCTAAGACAATCACCCCTGGACAACTGCCCCCTAGACAATTACCACATAGAACAACTGCCCCAACCCCCTAGTAGTACAATTTTCCCCATTATCAACAAAGTAATTTATTATCTAACTCCCATGCCATAATAAATTCTTAAGTATTGTGTGTGTTTTATTATGTCGCCCCAGACGAAGTCGGGGAGACATATTGTTATTGTTCCGTTTCTTTGTTATTATTGTTTCTTCTTATTATGTCGCCCCAGACGTAGTCGGGGAGACATATTGTTATTGTTCCGTTTCTTTGTTATTATTTTTGTTTCTTTATTATTATTATTTTACTTCCCAGAATTTTGTCCAGAGCTTTTCTCAGAGTTGGCTGAACAGAACCACTTGATACTTGGCACACAGTTGGAACACCATATGAAGGTATGCATGACAGTGAAAAAATTTTCAAAATGGCCGCCATTTTACGTCAAAATTTCAACATTGTCCGATTTCACCGAAAATTGATTTATAGGTAGATTTTGACGCTGCGAACAAGATGGGAGCACCGAATTGGCTGCCAGGGGCGACATATGCTATTGCTTGCAATTGCAAATCTAGTTATTATTATGTTGCCCCAGACGTAGTCGGGGAGACATATTGTTATTGTTCCGTTTCTTTGTTATTATTTTTTTTCTTTCTTTATTATTATTTTACTTCCCGGAATTTTGTCCGGGCCTTTTCTCAAAGCTGTGTGAACCGAATCACTTGATACTTGGCACACAGTTGGACCACCATGTGAAGTTGTGCATGACGGTGAAAAAATTTTCAAAATGGCCGCCATTTCCAAGATGGCCGCCATTTTACGTTAAAATATAGAAGATTCATTACCTCAGGAACTGCTTTGCAGAATTTCTTCATATTTTGCATAAATGTTCAATAACATGAGCCGAAGGAATTTATGCGAAGAAATTTTTCAAAATGGCCGCCATTTCCAAGATGGCCCCCATTTTACGTTAAAATATAGAAGATTCATTACCTCAGGAACTGCTTTGCAGAATTTCTTCATATTTTGCATAAATGTTCGATAAGATGAGTTGAAGGAATTCACACGAAGAAATTTTTCAAAATGGCCGCCATTTCCAAGATGGCGGCCATTTTACGTCAAAATCTCAAGTTTGTCCGATTTCAACGAAAATTGATTTCTAGGTAGATTTTGACGATGCGAACAATATGGAATCATCGAATTGGCTGCCAGGGGCGACATCAGCTATTGCTTGCAATTGCAAATCTAGTTATTATTTTACTTCCAATAAATTTTGTCCGGAGCGTTTCTCAGAGTTGCATGAACCGAACCACTTGATACTTGGCACACAGTTGGATCACCATATGAAGTTGTGCAACACGGTGAAAAAATTTTCAAAATGGCAGCCATTTCCAAGATGGCCGCCATTTTACGTTAAAAAACTGAGGATTCAATATCTCTGGAACTGCTTTGCAGAACATCTTCAAATTTTGCAAAGATGTTCAATAAAATGAGACGAAGGAATTTATGCAAAAAAAAAAATTCAAAATGGCCGCCATTTCCAAGATGGCCGCCAAAAATGCATCAAAATTTCAACTTTGTCCGATTTCAACGAAATTTGATTTCTAGGTAGATTTTGACGCTGCGAACAAGATGGAAGCATCGAATTGGCTGTCAGGGGCGACATCAGCTATTGCTTGCAAATTTTTAAGATTTGGCCAAGTTCAATAACTGTTATATTGTCTCACACAAATTTACTCCATTTTTCTTCATACATGTATTCTCATGTTTTTTTTAATGTCTTATGTGCATTTACTCCATATCTTATTTAAAATGTTTCCATTCACTTCAAGTTTTGCCCTCAACATATTTGGCTAGCATCAGTCTCCTTGTCATATATCATTACAAAGCATTTTATCTCAGGAATACAAACCTGAAGTAAAAATATGGGGTTCACTGTTTAGTTTTCTCACAAAATTGCAATTGATAAAAATATGAAATATTTAAATTTTGCATGACATGTGGTGCCCCATCATGACCAATGCCTTTTCACTGAGGTGTCAACACAATATTCATACACTTTATTTAAGGTAGTTCGACACTAATACACGGCGCATTATGATTGGCGCATTTGCGAATAAAGGGCTACGCCGAGCGCAGCATGATACGACCGCAGCATGTCGACCACTGAAATTTCAACAAAAGTAGTTTAAAGTCAATGTGGACACAGTAAAGAGCTTGACACAATAATTAGATGGACACAAAAAGAAGCTAGACACAGTTATTAGCTAGAAACAAAATAGGGAAAAAACCCTTTTGATTACTTACTGATAAAAAACCGAAAGAGCTATGCAAAATATGTACTATCAACTAAAACTTTACATCCATAGAAATTCAAATAAAAAATACATCGAAATCTGATGAAAAATAAAGATATGACACATTTAGAAAAATTGCAATTTTGGCCCCTTTGACCCCTTGTAGCTCCGAAACAGTAAGAGCTACAAAAAATCCGTTGACATACTTCTGAAAGCTTATATAAAGAGGAATCCAAAGAAAAAAATCCCATCGAAATCCGATGAAAAATAAAGATTTGACATATTTAGAAAAATTGCATTTTTGGCCCCTTTGACCCCTTGTAGCTCAGAAACGGTAAGACCTACAAAAAGTCTGTCGTCATAATACTGAAAGCTTAGCTCAAGAGTAATCCAAAGAAAAAAATCCCATCGAAATCCGATGAAAAATAAAGATTTGACATATTTAGAAAAATTGCATTTTTGGCCCCTTTGACCCCTTGTAGCTCAGAAANAGAACCAAAGTTATGCTGTCCACAGACACGAAAATACCTAATTTTACCCCTTTTTGGCCCCTTTTTTGCCTCTTTTTCAAAAACGGGTTGGGCAGGGAACGCGAAATTAAAACCCGGGCTTAAGCTTGGCCAACAAACATCATACTAAAATTTGATAACAATCCGTTCACTAGAACTAAAGTTATGCTGTCCACAGACGCCGACGCCGACGCCAGCGCCATACCATAATACGACCGCAAAATTTTTGCGGTCGTATAAAAACGAGTCGGATGCGGAGTTGACTTGATTTTCTAACCGGAATATTCCTGTATTGGCCTATTCACTCTGACGTCATAAAAGATTGACATATACTTTCCCGCGAATTAGCTCCCTTTTCACGTAAATATTGTCTATTTCGTAAACTATATAAAATATTTCTGTTAATCGAACGGTGACATATAGATTTTTTCAGCGTAACAGATAGCTTAAGTGTATATCTCTGAAATATCAAAAAGTAAAAAAAAATCTGTCTGATATTTATTTTATATGAAAGATAAACAATAAGCATGTTATCACAGTTACCTATATATTCTTTGTAAATATTGCTGAAAAATACTGAATTTGGCCTAATTTTCAAAGCCAGATAACGCGAAAAGATGATCGGTGACATATCATTTTTATTTTATTTTTTGAATATATAGGTTAAGACCTACAAGATATCTTCAAAGAAAAAAATTCTGTCTGAAATTTTTTTTAGGATCGAACTTCCTTAAATAAGACATTTGTACCCATTATTATATGGTATCAGCTTTCAAAAAGTCCAATTGATATAGCAATACAATAGAAAGTCACTGTGGCCAGGTCCAGTAAGTTCATTTCAGAGGAAATTTCCTATTCATAATAAAGCCTGTCCCCACCTAAAAATTGTGTTTTTTGGCATTATTTCACTACAAAAGTTGCCCAAGACGACTGGAAGTGATTCCAAAACTGTTTTCTTTTCATCAGTTCTCAGTAGTTAGGCCTTTAAACCTTGATCTTCTTCTGCATCTTTGACAAAAATAGATTTAAAGTTACAAGTAAAAGATTTATATAAAGTCAGTAGTAACAAAATTACTCTTTTTTATTTTTTTTTTCTAAACATAAGCGCAGTTTCTGTCTCTCTGTATTTCTTCATAAGATTGTGACAATTTGCTAATCTTCAATCATTTTTTTACATTAATCATCAAAACTTCGAGAATTTTCAGAAACTTTTCCAAATTGAAATGATCTTTGAAGTTGTCTGCCCTCCCTTAAATTTGACACATTTTGGGGTTCTCTTTAATTTATAAAAGCTGTAATTACTACAAAAGTGGTCTTAAAGACTACTACACATATAACATTGTATAAACTGTAAAGAGTGGCTAACTAAACTACAGGACACATCAAAACGTTTGGAATTGAAATGTATGGAGGACTGAGGTGCACATATAAATATAGTTTTTCGTTATCCATGCACTTACAAATGTATATGCGTCACTGCTTAATAAAGTGTAAATGAATTTTTATAATTTAAGCGTTCTAAGTTTTTTTTTCAAAAGTAAACAATGCTTTTAATTTGAGAGCCACTAACATTCAATAATCAAACTTCCCTTCCTACCTCCCCACATATATTTTAATGAAGAAGTCCCAACATATCTAGTTACATGTAACAATAAGTACCATTAACAAAAGGGTCAAACAAAGGTTTCAAAAATGCATTTTGTTTTTAGATTCAATAAATATTAACCCAATAGCATTTCTGTGCAAACAAATCAATAAATGTTTCTATAGTTTTATAATACCATCATCTTTCTCCATTAAAAAAACACTCCACTGCTTCCTAGTAGAATATTCCTTGGTACCTGAAAATTGTAAATAAAAAATTCATGCAGGATTATTACAGCAAATTTCAGTGGAGCAGATTTGTGTTGCAACAAGGGTAAATATCTTTTATCATGGTTATAACAAGTACTAGATCTCATTTTACTTTGACTAGATGTATGAAAAGTACATTTCTCTTATTTCTAGAAAATTTAACTAACGCCTGACTGGTGTAATAAAAATATTTCTCGTCTCTAGTGAGAGAACAACTCACGTGAAATTTCCCGCCAAATCTATTCGTAACAATCCTCGGCATTTTACATTAAGTCATTAGAGAAACAGTTTCTACAACTTAAACATGTTAATTATGAAATTTCTCATATCTTGTCAAACAGTCAGGGGTAGGACTTAAACAAGTTACAAAAATATAACTTGTTTCAGTTATTAAATTAACTTTTTTGAGTTACTCCCCTTTCTTTTTATAACTCAAATAAGTTATTCGATAGAATCGAAATTTTGTTGTAACTTAAACAAGTTACTCCCACAAATCTTAAATTAAATAAGCATTTCTTTGACAATAAAATATTATTCATTATTATTTGTATTGAAAATACAGAAACTTTTGCAATCCCAACAATAAACTGATTCATTTCATCTCATTAAGACAGAAATAAACACTTTTTTACTTATGGAAGTCAATATTGAAAGCCCAGGGGTTAATTTTTCCATGGATGCGTAAGAAAGGTCTTCATTTCATCTTCTAGATAAATTCTAAAGCAATAAACCATACAATGTCATTTTGGTACTTTATGATGTCAATTTTGAGTAATCTACACTAGAAGATGGTGAAAAAAGTATGAAAAACAGAAATATAACTTGTTTGAGTTATAATAAGAAAGGGACACAACTCAAGTCTTAAAATTTTATAACTCATTTGAGTTATATTTAAAAAGGGACATAACCCAAATTATAAAATTTCATAACTTGATGCAGTTATCTTTTTTATAACTTATTTAAGTCCTACCCCTGACTGTCAAATAAATTTTCAAATGTTTAAAAGCTCAGCGAGCCTCATTTTCAAACATTTGCAAAATTTATTTAAATCCATGTGAGGAATTTCATAATCTACTTACATGTAGTTCTCGTTGGAGAAACTATATGTCATACATTGAGAAAAAAACAAGATACAATGAACAATATCATCACTAATAAACACCCCTATCTAATGAATGCCTCTACTTTTTTTCTGGGCAAAAATACTAATTCAAATAATTGTAAACCAAAACTTTAATTTCAGTTCATTTGCAATGAGGCATAATGTACAATTTAATGGGAAAAAAATCACTACTAAGAGAAATGTGACTTTAATATCACATGATATATCTATCGATTATTAAAGTGGACTATTCTATATTCCAACTAGTTATTTTGCGATTTTTACTTCAATATGCATGTCTTTATAAATGCCCCTGTTCTGAAAAACCCAATGCCCCAATGGCATTTATTAGGCATAATACGGTAAAACAATATGAACCAGAAAAGGGGTAATCGTAATTTGTAATCGTAATCAGCTGTAATTGATTACATTTTTTCATGTAATCTGATGTAATCTGTAATTGTACAATATTTTGATTACATGTAATCGTAATCGTAATGTAATCAATTACATTCAATATACCCTGTAATCATGATTACATTTAGATTACATTTTGATTACTTTTCGAAAACTGAAATTTTAGGAAAGAAGTATTAAAGTTTTATTTAAGAAATGAAATGCAAAACTTAATATATAAAAATATATATT
>MJUU01043261.1:213160-225939 GCA_002080025.1 Modiolus philippinarum
AATTATAGTTATTTGTGTATAAATTAAAACCCTACAATAACATGATAAGCCATACATGTAAAATAATTGGCCTTCATGATTATTTATTTTCAAAGATGTTATTCTAATAGTCATGATAGTAACACTTAATGCATGTCAATGCCCAATAAGGAAATGATAGAACAAACATTCCTAAGATTTATGTCTTGGAAAAACAGAATGGTGAGTCAAGAACATGACCCCATACATGCCATACTTAAAATTAAAAAGAAGGAAATGTATTCCCTTTATTTATTCATTATTCAAAATGTTACTTTTTATCCTAATATATTGTTCAAAAGACAAAATTTCTATATTGTGACTTTTTGTCTTGTGACTTTTTGTCCTAAATAATTTTAATTTAAACTGTGATTTTTTGTCCTGTGACTTTTTGTCCGTGACTTTTTGTCCGTGACTTTTTGTCCTGTGACTTTCTGTCCTACATTCATAAATAGATTAGTAACTTGTGTCATAGTTAATCAGACTTTTGTTAATTTTGACACCTGCATAGATAGGTTGCTAATATCTTTAATCACATTAACATGTCATTGCTAAACATGATTAAAAGGTATCATTTCTACAATATTATTGCTAAGATATAAATGGTCACATATACATGGAAATTAATACAGAAAATACAAAAAATTATGGTCTTTTCTAAGGGGAGACAGACAGCAAATTTAAAACTTTCCTTAAATGGATATAATTTAGAATTAAGTTACTTGGAAACTACAAGGAAAAAAAGATAAAACCACCATATATATCAAATAAAATAACGAGATACATGAGTATGTGAGCTGTTAAAAGGGATGAATTTATAATCTAAAATATGACCTAAAGCACAAAAAAAACATGGCAAAATAAAAGAATAGAAACAATAAAAAGGTCGACCGATATATTTCGACAAATCTGTCGTCTACGAGTGGGTCGTAATGAATGAAGTAGTAGTAAGTTGTCCTTTAGAGCTGTTTCGCAACACATATTTTGTTTTATATCAAATAAACTTTTATATAAACTTTTCATTGATGAAAATCATAATTATCCCTGGATCAAATATATAATTTATAACTTATTTAAGTCCTACCCCTGACTGTCAAATAAATTTTCAAATGTTTAAAAGCTCAGCGAGCCTCATTTTCAAACATTTGCAAAATTTATTTAAATCCATGTGAGGAATTTCATAATCTACTTACATGTAGTTCTCGTTGGAGAAACTATATGTCATACATTGAGAAAAAAACAAGATACAATGAACAATATCATCACTAATAAACACCCCTATCTAATGAATGCCTCTACTTTTTTTCTGGGCAAAAATACTAATTCAAATAATTGTAAACCAAAACTTTAATTTCAGTTCATTTGCAATGAGGCATAATGTACAATTTAATGGGAAAAAAATCACTACTAAGAGAAATGTGACTTTAATATCACATGATATATCTATCGATTATTAAAGTGGACTATTCTATATTCCAACTAGTTATTTTGCGATTTTTACTTCAATATGCANATAACAAAATAACGAGATACATGAGTATGTGAGCTGTTAAAAGGGATGAATTTATAATCTAAAATATGACCTAAAGCACAAAAAAAACATGGCAAAATAAAAGAATAGAAACAATAAAAAGGTCGACCGATATATTTCGACAAATCTGTCGTCTACGAGTGGGTCGTAATGAATGAAGTAGTAGTAAGTTGTCCTTTAGAGCTGTTTCGCAACACATATTTTGTTTTATATCAAATAAACTTTTATATAAAATTTTCATTGATGAAAATCATAATTATCCCTGGATCAAATATATCTCGATAGACAGGCAACTCCTATATCTGGACCCAGGAGTTTTTAAGAATTCAAAATGGCTCATATCATTTATAAAGAACCGACTTTGAGAACAATTTGTACAAGAATGGCACTCTTTGTTACAAAATTCAACAAAAGCTTTAAATTATAAATTATCTAAAGATTCCTTTGAATTTGAAAATTACTTAAATATTTTAGACGAAAACTTATGTTTACTTTGTAAATTTAGAACATCTAATCATAAGCATCCAATAAAAACTGGGCGTTTTAATAATATTGGCAGAGAAAATAGAGTGTGCACAAACTGTAACATCGGGGATGAATTTCACTATACTATGGAATGTAATTTTTTAGTGAATACAGAAACAGATTTCTATTTTAACTGCAACAAAGACATCTTTTGTCATATTGAGTAAATGTACATCAGATATAACTGTAATATTGAGAAAATGTCAGTCAAAGAGATATCTTGTACTAAATGGAGTAGCATGTGGAGTATTTATAGATTTTTTTATTATATGTGGTAAATGTAAACCAAAGAGACATCTTGTACTATATGAAGTAAATGTAGAGCATACAGAGAAAAGTAGCCTACAAATGTAATCTGTAATGTAATGGATTACATTTGAGATGTAATTGTAATGTAATTGATTACATTTCTAAAAAGAAGTAATTGTAATTGCAATGTAATCATGAAATTGTGAATGTAATCTGTAATGTAATTGATTACATTTGAATGTAATTGACCCCAAGTCTGATATGAACAAAGATTCATCAGAGAAAATTATAATGCGTTTTCAGTTTGAACATGTTGAAAATAAAGTCTGAGGATTCTGACGATAAAACAAGAGACTATCAATAGCCAGTATCACACATCTGGTTTATGTCTATTTGAAATATTTCTACCTCCAGGCAGACAATTGGTCAGAGTCTGAGAGTTTGTCAGACCTGTGTTATGTCACTTTATTATCTCATTTATCATTTTTTATTCAAGGCCCACATATACAATTTCTTCAGATTCATATGCTACTTACATTTCTCCCTTTCCTCTTTTATTCATCTGACACTTGGTCTAATTTTCCTCAACAGTTTGTCAGATTGTTTTTTTATCCTCCAGTCAAACAATGGGTCTGATTGGGCCTGGGAGTTTGTCAGATCTAAGTAATTGTCAGTCAAGTCTGATGGGTCTGGCTGATTTCAACAAAACTGTGATACTTACAAATTAAATCCAATTCTCCATACACATCTTTTGTCAATCCTTCTTTTTGCTATAAAATATAAATATTAAAGAAATATTAAAATGAAAAGTAAATTCTAGACATGAATAGAACAACAATAGAAGAGTTATTCCATTGTTTGGTTCTACCATGTATTTGTAGAGACTTTGTCTCATGTATATATACTACATACATGTATCCATTCATTGTTTATTTATGAATAGACTTGTTCATGTTGTTTATGAATATAAATTCGAACTTTGAATTCACTTTTCTCTAATGATATGTCAAGTTTAAACCGGTTTTGACCAACTAGATAATTTTTCTTTATTCAACGTATGTTGAATAAAGCCCTGTGCTATTTCCTGCCAAATTTATTCGGAATACAATTCTCGGTGTTTATCATTGATCATTAGAAGAAACCGTTTATTACCATATTTTATCCACTCTCGATAGTTAAATTTAAAAATTTATAAATGCTCGGCAAGCCTCATAATTAAAATTTTAAAATTTAACTATCTCTAGTGGATAAAATATGGTAATGAACGGGATCTTGTGGTGTAATCTGTATATATTGTATCACCTGAACTTTAATTCCTATTAATATCAGTTCTTGCATTTTTTAAATCTTACTTTGGCCATCCTAACAAAATATTTGTTTGCTGTGTATCAATCATCAGTTTCAGATTGGAGTCGGTAGGTAGGTGAATTTTTTTTTAAAGAGGTTAAAAAGCGGTTAATTTTTGAAGAAAACGTGTAAAATAAGAATAAAAAATTTTTTTTTTGCCAACAAAGTGTTTTTTTAAAGTTGGCCTAATATCATTTATGCTTTATACTTGTTTCAATGCTTTACATTAAATCCTTCTTATTTCAACTCCTTGTTTAGAATTAGTAGTACTTGTACATGAACAGTTGTGAATCATCTTAAACTATATTAAATGGTGCCTGTCTAATCTGTATCAGTGTATGTCAACTTGTTTTACATGTAAGTTGGGTAAGCTGTAGTCTGTTCTGTTAGATGATTGGAATCTACAATTTTTGTTTATCATGTTTATTATGACCTTAAAGAAGGGTATCATTTGGATCTGAAACAAGTGCATTGGTTATGATCCATTTATTGCAAAGCTCAACCAAGTGGCAAAACTTTCATTGAATAGAAATCAAGATTTACAACCCATGCTTACATTCTGTTTTTGATTCATTACCTTTATTTACCACAGTAAATACAATCAAATGGAAAAGTTTACAATTGTATACAGTGTGTCTTTTAAATGACCGTAGACTAATTTCAGAATGTGAGCTTGGGGTGTAAACTTTGACTTCAGTTCAGTAAAACTTTTGCCATTTGGTTGACCTCAGCATTACAATGTTTGGTGCTAGAGTAAGTGTGACATTTATCAGACACCATTGGACTATTCCTACCTGGTGGCCTGTAACCATTAATGTAGAAGACCAGTCAACTGATGGAAATAGTCTGTACCAGTTAACGAATCAGATGACAATAGGGAATGTCTGAAGACCGATCAATTGTCAACCAACCATGACTCAGTATTTTACAAAAGGATATACATGATAAATGGAGAAATAGTTCTATAATATAAAACCTCCCATTTCATATTTTACGAAAGGATATGGAGTAAATGAACATGAGACCATAACACATATGTTAACTCCAACTGCAATAATTTTAATGAGCTGTATGGCCATTTCGGAAATTAATTCCTCATCAGCATCATGTCTATATTTATCATTTTCATTGTATATTTTCATTTTCGTCGAAATAAAAAAATAACAAAAGCTCTATAACAGCTGAAGGTGTTCGCATGTGTTGAAGTTAATTAATTCACCTCATTTTTAATGTCCAATTTCGAACTTAGACATATGGCACCGCAGTCAAAATATGAGATAATATTAACAATATTTGTTAGGAGTATGACAACTTCCTAAATTATGAGCATCATTTTAGGGATATATGAATTATTAATCTTTTTTATTCTAGGGATATTAAAAGGGAATGTGGATTATTGATACATTTAAATATTTTCATGAAGTTTCAAATATTTTGTTATTGAAATATTTTATGCAGAGGATATCCCAATGTTTCAGACAGAAACAAAGGGCCACTGTTTACGTATGTTTTAAAATGCATGCAATTTCCCACTTGGAACAAGAAGGATTAAATGCAAGACAAATTTTGTACATCGATTGACAAAATTAGCAATAATCTTAAAGCTCAGACAAGTAAAACTAGACATCGGAGAGATGGAAGCCATCTCTGTGGGCCCCGCTGTAATATAAGTGCAAATTTAAGTGTGTGTGGACACAATACAGGTGTGGACACAGTACAAGTGTGGACACTACACAAGTATGGACACCATCATATCATCAAGATATCAACAGAATGTAAGCAATAATCTGACCTTGAAGACAAAGGTCAAGGTCAAAGGTCACCAATCATGGTTCATGACAGATTGTCCTGAAGTGATCTATCTACATGCAAAATATCAAAATCTTATCTCAAAAGACAAAAAAGATATAGCCCAGACACAACTTGTCAGTATGAAAGCAAAAATCTACCCTTGACAATAAAGGCCAAGGTCAAAGGTCACCAATCAATGTTCATGACACATCATCTTGAAGTGATCCATCTACATGCAAAATATCAAAAGCCTATCTCAAAAGACAAAAAAGTTATAGCCCGGACACGACTTGTCATTATAAAAGCAAAAATCTGACCTTGATGACAAAGGTCAAGGTCAAAGGTCACCAATCATTGTACATGACACATCGTCTTGAAGTGATCTATCTACATGCAAAATATCAAAAGCCTATCTCAAAAGACTAAAAAGTTATAGCCCGGACACGACTTGTCATTATAAAAGCAAAAATATGACCTTGACGACAGAGGTCAAGGTCAAAGGTCACCATTCTTTGTTCATGAAACATCGTCTTGAAGTGATCTATCAACATGCAAAATATCAAAAGCCTATCTCAAAAGACAAAAAAATTATAGCCCGGACACGACTTTGTTACGGACGGACGGACAGAGCGATTACTATAGGGCATCCACCACTATGTGGCGGGGCCCTAATAAACCGATCATAGAAAATGAAACTACCTGCATGCATCGTGTTTATATTTAAATCCACATGCAAATTAATGTACATGAGCATTGAGTGCAAATTTGGCATCTTACAGAAACAATTGAGAATTCCATTTCTGATTACGTTGGAGTCACAGACATATAGTTACATCTAGATACTAATAAATGTGCCGCTTGTCTCTAATCAAAACATATCAAAAAGGTAAACAAACGAACATTCTGCACACTCTAGTGGCTGATCGAGATTGACTGAATATTACACTGAATATTACATGTGGAATATCATACATGTCATATTCTGGTTTGTACAGAAATGGCTGTGTCATGTGCGTGATGATCAAGCAGTTAATGTATAAAAACATGAAAATTTCAAAAATGTGCCATAACTTTCATAACGAAACCATTTTGAAATCTTTACATTATTCATATTTTTTATCATTTTTATATATTCAAGCGGGCCTGTGAAACAAATATTTTTGTTTTTATTCTACAATTGTAGAAATGTACTCAATATAATCATTCATTTTTTGAATACAGGAAATCTAATAACTAATAAGCTTAATAAAAGCGAAGTAGTAATTCAAAATCGGTTTGGATGTATTATAAACGTCCCGAACTATATTTCAAGCATATGACACTACCTTTTAGTTTCAATCCGACATCATTTAAATGCCTTTTAACACTCCCATTCCCTCTTTAAACTATATTCAAACATTTTTACCATTTCAGGAAATGCAGGATAAAAGTATGTAATGTTCTACCATATTATTCAGTAATTTACTGTATTATTTATAATTCTAATATGAGAACAATGGAAACCATGACAACCAGCCATATGAAAATCTCCAATAATATTATGAGTAACTTCACAACAGTCTTTACTCTGAAAGTGAAACAGACGATGTCATAATATGTTTTGTGCACAAAAACATAAAAAAATCTTATGAAATGGCTGTCATTACAGTGTACACTACAGGTCCGTCCAGATCATTAAATGTCATATTAGAATCAAAATAATTCATGTTCACCGATGGTTTGTAGTTGATTTCAGCAATAACTTATTTAAGTTATCAAATGTTGATTTCTTGAAAAGGTCCAACTTTGATTACAAATTTCTTTATGATAAAGTTTTTTCTCAAACAAACAATAGTTTTTCCCATATGGTTTGGAATCTTTTACTGTGGAATTACCTAGCAATTATAAATGCACAAAGAGAGGAAATACACCCCTATAAAGATTGGACCCTTGGGAAATTAAATCTCAATTATGAATCAAAGTCCCAAAGGGACTGGTGGATTAGTGTCTATGATGGCAATGATCAGTATCTAATCTATTGAAATTTTATGTACACTGTCCAATAGTGTCCATGTATGATATGAATAATTGCCTGTCTATGTCGTGCATAATTACTCATTTTTTACTATGGGTCTAATTATAATGATGATATCAAAACCAAGAAAGGTACAAAAACCATGTTTTGCTCATCAAGAAAATTAACATGCCTTTCTGACAGTCAGCAATTATTTACTGGTGGCCATCTTCATTTGATAACACCAGCCAATCAATGGCAATCAAACCATTAGAGACAAATATTCAAAGGATTTTGATTTTATACCAGAATCCTATTATGGGTTCCCTGCTGTACACTCAACATAGATTAAACAATGGCAGCACCATCTTGATCAAGTACAGTTTGAAATTTAATTCTAAAGAAGAGACCTGAATGAAAGGTTTATGAATGTTGACAAGACGCAAAAGCTGACAAGACATGAGCAGCAATACCCTGCTCTTTATCAAGAAACACACGAAGACATGAAAATGATGATCTGTGCCAAGTTCTTTGTGCAACAATGCATCTCAATTCGCGCTATGATATACATTCTCATGCAATTGAAAAATGACTGTTATGCATTGTAAATACTCAAATGACATTGTATCAATTTTTGTTTGACCAAACTCTGATCAACGGCAATTAACACGCAACAACCCGGACTGAACATTGTTGGACGAACGGCAATCAACAGATCAACACCATTGCCTGATCCTATTTCGAATTTAGTCAATTCCAACCCCGATTGTTGCAAAATATCGTCTGTTTCGGAATATGCACCTTGACAACTGTTTCCAGGTAATACTTTGTATTTACCGATGTACGACTTCTTCAGTATTTTGTTTTGAGGCGGCCATTGTAGATGTATACCGAACGCGGACCTCGGAGAAGACACATAACGGCAATCGCAACAAGTATAATGGAACAGCCAATGTGGAACAGCCGTACTTTTCCATTCATTGATAACTAGAAATGTAAACTTCCGTAGATTGTAAATAATGGACTGTTGTTCTCGACGGTAACTGAATTTGATTTTTTATTTCCAATGCGTTGTTCTTTTATGATTTATTTCAAAACAGCCACATCGTTTTATTGACGGTTCAGGGAAGTACGTTTACGCCATTCATACTGTACAAATGTAAATACATGCATCGGTCTTCCATATTCATACATCTACACACAAAATTTTATCAATGGGAAATTCATTCGGTGATTAATTAACGAATTCGGGCACCATTTAAGTGTTGAAAAGTTCGGGCAATCAAATTAATGTTCAATGAAAATAGACTATTGAGTGTCAGAGTTTTTATGAGATCAGAAAGATGTGTACGAGGTTTCCTGAAAAGGATTCTTTTAGCATGGGTATGATCACTAATGTTTGATTGCGTGAGGTTGGTCACCCAGGGTCGTAACATAGGATAGAATTCTATCCTTTGGATAGACACTAATCCAAAAACAGCCAATCAAAGATTGCGATCTCCTCGCTACCCCTTTTTGGACCCCCTCCAATTGTAAAAAAGGACAAGTGTTTTTGAAACTAAATTAATCATCGTAACTGTATAACACCAAAACTATATGGTTGCTAGGTAGAATTCCAAAAAATAATGGGTCTTTGAGCATTTCAGGAACTTTACCAAAATTAGAATCAAAGATTTTTGCAACCTGGCTGTTGAAAATCATCATTTTAACTGTAAGGAATTGAAAGAGATATGGTTGCTAGGTAGAATTCCAAAAAATTATGAGTCTTTGAGAGTTTCAGGAAATTTACCAAACTTAGAATCAGAAATTTTTTCTGTCTGACTATGGCAAATGATCACTGATACTATACAGTCAGGGGTAGGACTTAAATAAGTTATAAAAAAGATAACTGGATCAAGTTATAAAATTTCATAATTTGGGTTATGTCCCTTTTTAAATATAACTCAAATGAGTTATAAAATTTTAAGGCTTGAGTTGTGTCCCTTTCTTATTATAACTCAAACAAGTTATATTTCTGTTTTTCATACTTTTTTCGCCATCTTTCAGTGCAGACTACTCAGAATTGACATCATAAAGTACAAAAATGACATTGTATGATTTATTGCTTTAGAATTTGTCTAGAAGATGAAATGAAGACCTTCAAAAAGATATGGTTGCTAGGTGAAATTCAAAAAAGAAATCAGTCTTAGAGAGTTTCAGAAAATTTACCAAAATTAGAATCAGTCTTTTGCACTCTGGTTATTGAAAATGATCTTCAGTACTGTAAGGAATTGAAAAAGATATGGTTTCTAGGTAGAATTCCAAAAAATAGTAGGTCTTTGAGAGTTTCAGGAAATTTACCACAATTAGAATCAAAAATTTTTGCAATCTGACTATTGAAAATCATCTTTGAAACTGTAAGGCATCAAAAAAGATATGGTTGCTAGGTAAAATTCCAAAAAGTAATTGGTCTTTGAGAGTTTCAGGAAATTTACCAAAATTAGAATCAATTATTCTTGCGACCTGACAGTTGAAATTCACCCTTATAACTCTAAATAATTGAAAAAGATATGGTTGCTAGGTAGAATTCCAAAAAATAATGGGTCTTTGAGAGTTTCAGGAACTTTACCAAAATTAGAATAAAAGTTTTTTTGTAATCTGACCATTGAAAATGATTATTAAATCTAAAAGGCATCAAAAAAGATATGGTTGTTAGGTAAAATTCCCAAAAATAATGGGTCTTTGAGAGTTTCAGGAAATTTACGAAAATTAGAATCAAAGATTCTTTCAACCTGACAGTTGAAATTCATCATTATAACTCTAAATAATTGAAAAAGATATGGTTGCTAGGTATAATTCCAAAAAATAATGGGTCTTTGAGAGTTTCAGGAATTTTACCAAAATAAGAATCAAGGTTTTTTGCAATCTGACCATTGAAAATGATAATTAAAACTATAAGGCATCAAAAAAGATATGGTTGCTAGGCAAAATTTCAAAAAATAATTGGTCTTTGAGAGTTTCAGGAAATTTACCAAAATTAGAATCATATTTTTGAAATCCTAGTGTTCATACTAGCTGATGACATTAAAATGTTGCTTAATTATAAAAATTCATGTTGAAATTTCAAAAATTATTAGTCTTTGACATTTTTAGGAAATTTACCAAATTTGGCACCGGGTCTAAATTCCAAAAGCTTAGAACGTATTCAAAGTGCAATTCCAATAATTCCTCATGAAAATATAAACCACAAAATCGAAATTATACTAGAGTTCCAGTCATTCTGATGAGTACTAATTGTTTAACATTTTTTGGCCCCTTAAGGGCATGCCCCAGGGGTCATACCAAAAGTCCGCTATCATCAGTAAATGAGATGCATATAATCGAACTTGCATACAAAGTTTCAGCTTCCAAACATGAATACTTCAGAAGATTTCGCTTATTACTGGATATCTCGAAATACATTTTCGCTCATTTTTCCGCCCTGAGGGCAAATTTCAAAAATTCCGAAACCTTCAGCACAGACAACTTTTATAGTGTTACTTATTCCCTTATTACAAGGTTTCTGCGATTTAAGGTGTAAGAGGAGTTCCAGCGGAATCGACTTTTTCGTTTTTTGGACCCCCTAGAGGACATGCCCTGAGGGGTCATAGCAAAGTTCCGACACCCTGTGTGAAGTTGCTACATAATATGTGAGTCCATATCCGAGTTTCAACTTTCTAGCCCTAATGGCCTTGGAAATTTCTTCAATGATTGGATATCGCGAAATTCATTTTCGCCCATAATTTGCCCCTAGGGCGTTTGACCTAAATTCCGAATCCACAGTGCGCTACTTCTGATCATACTCTAGTATGGTGCCGAGTTTCAAATTTGTATCTCTTATAGTTCCAGAGCTATCGGGGAGCATTACAAACGCACGTATGTACATACTTACATACAGATGGACTGCATAACATAATCCCCCCGCTTTCGCTAAGCGGGGCAATAATGACATGCCTGTTATCTTTGAAATAGTTCACCAAAATCAATTAGACAGGCCATCATTAGATTGAGGTCAATTTGAACTACTTAATACATGTGTAATTACAGACTTAAATGTGACCAATAAGCATGATAAGTAAGAATTTGAACAAAACTGAATATAATGTGAAAAAGACTTCAATAACTGAATGAAGTTATAAACAGAGTAATGTCCCTTGATTAACAAAACAGTAACTCATATAGGTTATTGATAATTTCGCACATACAGGATATTGATTTTTTTCAGGAGGTGAAACATTGGGAAATCAATGGCAATCGTATGGGAAAGACCCGATCGCGAGTTCATAATCTGATTCTTTCAAAATTATTTTTTTAAAATTAATGTTATGAATTCTTCTCACTATTTTAAGCGTAAATGATGCTTTATAAACTATTAATGTGGAAATTAATTAAATAGCAGCATCGAAAGTTGACCGATTTCCTATAAAGTGAGATGAAAAATCTAGAAATCAACACCGCCCTTGAATTGCTTCCGGTGAATCTCACATCACCTGTCCAAAATATCCCTGATTGGCCCGTGATATCAGATAAAAGGCATACTAAGTTAACCAACTCTTGTAATTGAATATACATCGATGTACTATTAAAATTTTGAACTGTTTGACCAACATACATCATATGTGGCAAGAAAGCAGTGCAGCAATTTCAACCCACACTTTTGTAACTGGTTACAAAGTTACATTTTAGGGGGCACCCCTACCACTGTAACTGCTACAGTTCATACAATTCTTAAAAACCAGTTACAATTCTTCAACCTGTTACAGAAATATAAAATCAGAGGGGACATTTTTCAAAACAGTTAGGCCACACCAAATTAATTAGTAGTTCTTTGGAAATCCCGCTCCTAAATTAGCAAAATCAAAATTTAAAAATAAAAATTATTTTCCCGCTCCTAATTTTCCAAAATCAAAATAAAAATATAAAAATAAAAAAAAAACTAGATGTTGTCGGAAACGACAGCTATCCCCGCACTCCCTGTTTGACACAGAAAACAGTTGTTATACACCCTTGGCATAATTTTTTTCATTATCTTTGAAATCTACCTATTGATAGTCATTATTGTTACTAAAAGAATTCTAGGATATATGGTTGCTAAATAGAATTCCAAAAAATAAGTGGTCTTTGAGACTTTCAGGAAATTAACCAAAATTTGAATAAATATTTTTGAAATCCAGTTGATGAAAATTTTTTTCCTAAACTAAATAAACAATTTAAGTATGGTTGCTAGGTAGAATTCCAAAAAAATAAGTGGTCTTTGAGACTTTCAGGAAATTTACCAAAATTGGAATCAAATATTTTTGAAATCCA
>MJUU01043261.1:239123-250435 GCA_002080025.1 Modiolus philippinarum
ATAGGCTACACGATGGTCAACAGAATAAAGATCCACACACTATAGTTTCTTCGAACACTTCGACATAATTTCGAACTTTCAGGTGAAAAACGATACAAAATGTATTTTCTAAAATTTTAGCATCGCTGATATCACATATTTTTTAGTGACAAAGTATTGGTGAAATTGCATTTTTAATTATATATGAACAAGTAAAACCATTCATATACATGTTGGAAAGGTAAAATTTTAGAAAATATCGTTTTTCACCTGAAAGTTCGAAATTATGTCGAAGTGTTCGAAGAAACTATAGTGTGTGGATCTTTATTCTGTTGACCATCGTGTAGCCTATACATTGCTGGTTTCCTTGGTATATAGCATTATTACATTATTGCGTTTGAATAATGTGCAAACTTACCTTTTCTCCAGACAACCATGCAAAAATTGTCAAAAACATTCCCCCCTAAGTATATATGCTTTCCCCCCGCAATATCTGCTGGTGCGCTGTGATGTTTGCAGCAAAATAATGATTTGTCATGTTCAGAAATTGTCAAATTTCATTTTCAGAATCCTTTTGGTGAATTTTTTGGAGCATGTAATCTTGTTTATTTAATTTTATTTTCAGAATCCTTTTGGTAAATTTATTGGAGTATGTAACCAGGAATTTAATTTAATTTTCAGAATCCTTTCCATTAATTTATAGGAGCATGTAACCAAGAACTGCTTGATTTCATTTTCAGAATTCTTTCGGTGGATCTCCTGTAGTTGGCGATCACAATTCTGGAATACCAGAATTGTTAACAATTCTGGAGCAAAAATTTATTCCAGAATTGTTCCAGAATTGTCAAAATTTTTAAATAATGCTAATTAATTCAACAATTTAATCAAGGATTGTTGTTCCAGAATTGTTTCTATGCATGCTATTATTAAAATTTTTGATTTCCAAATTGTTTTGATTTATCTGCACTGAAGAGTCATAAGTTGTTGAAATGTGCATATGCAGAAGCTAAATTTACAGTAACTTCGGCATTTTGTTATTTGTTACCTCCGGGCCAATGCCACTGCTGGTGCTCTGTTAGTCCTCAAGGGTATTCACCAACCCAGTAGCCAGTACTTAGATACTGGCCAGAAAACCAATTTTATTTTAAAACTTGCAATATCTAAATTTAAGGATATTTTGTTGAAACCTAAGGAATATCTCCTTCTCGCATAGCTCTGTCCTTAGCTGATTTTGCTTTCCTCTTTAGATCCTATTGGTGATTCGTTCTCTTTCGGTTTTTTACTTGTATTTGTGGTTCATGGATTTCCAAATATTTTGATTTGATCTGTACTGAAGAGACATAAGTTGTTGAAATGCGCATATGCAGAAACAAAATTCACAGTAACTTCGGTATTTTGCTATTTGAAACTTATTGAATAAAATTGATTTAGACTAGGAGAATTGATATATATTTTTAATATGTTGTTGGTCCTGAAAAGGGTTGTTTGCTAAAGAGAAGGGGATGCACAATGGGGCGGATTGGCATATCAATGGGGCGGGAAAATGTGTAACAATGGGGCGGAAAAATATGTATCAATGGGGCGGATTTACCTGTTTCCAAAATGGATGAAATTACCCTTAAATCGGTTAGGTTTTAAAATAATTTATTAGATTTATTGCATAAAACAACGAAATTTAGTAAAATTGTTCAGTGTTCAGTTGTGTAGAAGTCCAGTCTCGAGATTAAAATCACGATAACGTATTAACATCAAGTCTGATTGCGCTCCGTTTTTAGGAATTTTCTTTTCGATGTCGTGTTCGGACATTTTATGAGTATGCTCCAAAATTCCAGAAAGCACCCTAGTACAATCCAAGTCAGTTATTATCTTAGATTTACACTGTTCCTGTTTAAGGTACATCGACAAGAAACTGAATTGGTCACATTTCAAAATTGAATCTGGTCGGAATGAATGGCCTTAAACAATTCAAATGTCTCTGTCTTCAGCAATAATCCCTGGTTTTCTTGCATACAGTTTCAAGTTTTAAAATTTGTAAATCATCTGCGTCAAAACGTCTTTCAAACATATATGTGAACGATTTTAAACTTTATTTAAGAGCTTGTCATGCGCGATTACGCCCTTGTATGTGAACTGTATTTATTTACATAAAGGCAAGCCCCCAGTTTAATTCTTTATGTTATACATTTTTTATTATTTATTTTTAAAATCAAGTTATATAGATTATTATTTCAATTGCAAATATTTCTAATAAGAACATTTTTTTGTAAATACCCCCACTGATACATGTTTTTTCCGCCCCATTGATACATAATTTTTCCACCCCATTGAAAATTTACAGGTCTAAAAAATCCGCCCCATTGATATGCGGCCAAAGAGAAGTGGTCATCTAAGTTAAACATTGTACTGCACTGCAATGTGTGCCATGATGTTTTTAAAAGCTTGAGTCATTAACTTTAGTAAAAACATTAAAATTTCAACAAATATATCAGTTATCAATTAATTAATTAAAACCCTTGAAGTATCAATTAAATAGTTAAAACCTTTTAAGTATCAATTAATAAGTTATGGTTGTAATTCCATTTACATGATCAAAGACTATAGATGAAACCATTATCAGTGTATACCAATAAGTAAAGATCAAAGTGTATAGTATACACAATTTAATTAGTAAAGGGATGATCAATCAAACACTGGGATAATGTCTTTAATTGTCCCAAGCTTACAAAAACTCAGTGGACACCAGGAATACAACTTAACCTTAAACAACAAGGCGGGCAGTTAAAAACCAAGACTGTGGACAAAATGATCAAGCTCATGTTGATGACTGTTGCTGTCTATATGCATTTAAATATGTGATTCAGAGGAAGATATTTATAACAAATGGCCTTTTTCAGGGCCACCAACATATTTCAACAAGAATTATAGTTGTTACAAAACCAATGCTGTATCTGTCAATTCTGTCAAATATATTAGAAATAAAAGTTATCAGTAATAATCACCCCAATTATCTGACATAAAATGTCTAGATAAAAGGTATTATTAATATTCAGATTCAATTTTGTAACAATTCTGGAATGTGCAATGTTCAAGATGTTGGGAAAAAAATTAAAAAATTAACAATTCTGGAATAAATATTTGTTCCAGAATTGTTAACAATTCTGGTATTCCAGAATTGTGATCGCCAACTACAGGAGATCCCTTTCGGTAAAATTATAGGAGCTTGTACTGATGTAACCAAAAGGATTCTGAAAATTTTTTATTCCATTTTCAGAATCCTTATGGTAAATTTATAGGAGCAAGTAACCAAGAATTGTTTAATTTCATTTTCAGAATCCTTTTGGTAAATTTATCGGGGCATGTGACCAAGAAATATTTAATTTCATTTTCAGAATCCTTTTGGTAAATTTATGGGAGCATGTAACCAGGAAGACTATGCTATGATTCAATGTCTGAAGAAAGAAGTAAGTGAATTGTTATCAGATGTACTTTGATAAATTTTGTCTGGCATAAAAAGATACAGATAATAATTTATACAATTGGTCATTGCAAAGTACTTTTGAAAACATTGATAACTATAACTCTTTTCATATGTGTTGGTTGTTTTCATGGTGAGTTTACCTGATATTTGTCATTAACAGTCAGGGGTGCAACTTAAATAAGTTATCACCAAAATCACTTAAATGAGTTACTTTGAACTACTGACTTTTTTTAAATAACTTATACCAGTTATGAAGCAATAACCTATATGAGTTACTGTTTTGTTAATCAAGGGACATTACTCTGTTGATAACTTCATTCAGTTATTGAAGTCTTTTTTACATTATATTCAGTTTTGTTGAAATTCTTACTTATTGGTCACACTTAAGTCTATTATTACACATGTATTAAGTAGTTCAAATTGACCTCAATCTAATGATGGCCTGTCTAATTGATTTTGATGAACCATTTCAAAGATAATTGAGATTTAATTTCCCAAGGGTCCAATATTTATGGGGGTTGGCGCATGTATTTCCTCTCTTTGCGCATTTATAATTGATAGGTAATTACACAGTTAAGATTCCAAACCATATGGGAAAAACTATGGTTTGTTTGAGAAAAATCTTTATCATAAAGAAATTTGTAATCCAAGTAGGACATTTTCAAGAAATCAACATTTGATAACTTAAATAAGTTATTGCTGAAAATACATGATCACTCAATTCAGTTACACAAAAGTACTTCATTTGATAACTTGAATAGGTTATACCCTTGACTGATTAAAGTTCATTTCTCATAAATATGAAAAAGAAAGGAAATGGGGTAAGGAGACAACATCCCATATCCAGGTTAAAACGACCCAAAACAAAGAATCAAAGCATGTATGACACAGATTACTCTCTTTGTCTCAAACTCTGATGAGTTGAGTTGAAATTTGTCAAAGTTAAAAAAAATGACATTTTGACAATGTTATTATACCACCTTTTAGTCGAAACTGGATAAGTCAAAATTTTGGTTTTTGTCTCCCCTGCAAAGAATGTCGCAAAAGCGAGACATAGCGATCATCGATTCCGTCGTTGTCGGTGTCGGGGTCGGCATCATTAACATTTGGTTTACCCATGCGGCCAAATGTTAAACTTTTTTTAACTTCAATAACTTTCTCAAATCATATTCAATATCAATGAAATTTTGACACAATATTCAGTACAACTTCATTATTGTATCCCAAGTTTATTTTTTGAAAAAAATAATTCCAATTTTTCCGTATTTTTCCATTANTTTATGTTTTTTTTTTTTTTTTTTTTTTTTTTTTTTTTGTTCGCACCATATCTCAGCACCCACATGCCATAGACTGATGATAATTGTTAAGTGGTTACATCTTTAGAAGTAACCAACATTCATACCAGATTTATGTCACCTTGACCTATATTTTCTGCTTCAATGAATTTGACTCAATCTATATATCAACAATGTTTAAACAAAATTAAGAATAAGGACTTTAATTTTCACATACAATCAAATATTTTAGCCATTTCTTCATACAAATCATAGTTCTGAAAACTAAGAATTAAAAAATATGGTTCCAATTTTGGTAAATTTTCTGAAACTCTCAAAGACCAGCAATTTTTTGGAATTCTTTTTTGCAAACCAAGTGTTTTGATGATAGTCAAAAAACAATATTTTCAGTGGTTTGATTTTATAAATTTTGTATTCCAAGTTTGGTAAATTTCCTGAAACTGTCAAAGACCAGTTGTTTCTTGGAACTCTGCTTAGCAACCACATCTTAATATAAGCCAAATTGGAATGACAGTGGTGTGAGCAGGCAAGACACTAGGTTCTGTGGAACCTTTACAAATTTTTTTCAAAGTAAAAATTTAGTCCCTTAAACAAGTGAAATGAATGTCAATGCAAATTCATGTTATCACAAACTAATAACGACATGTCAATCATTTATCTGTTGGGTGCTTTGCATCACCATTTATTAGCTTAAATCACCTTCCAGTGATTTCGATATTGAAGACTTTTTGCCTGTAAATCTATCATTCATAAAGATATAAAATTTCTTCTGTAAATGGTGGTTTAGGGTGGGAGATGACCCATGTGAGATCGATGCATACAACCTCATCTCACACCGGTAAATGACCAACCAGACGTGTTGATTTTTGTGAGACACTAATCATAACCATGATTTAACGTCATAAAACACCTGACATCACAATGTAAGGAACACTCAAATGGCCACAACATTGTTCAAACAGTAAAGGTTTTCAGACATTTCTTATACTGAAGAAATAGGTACTTGCATAATTAAGATCAAAATCAAAGATGAGGATTTCTTCCGTAAATGGCTGTTTCCTGTGTAAGACAGCCCATAGAAGACAGGGTCCCGTGAAGCTGTCTTACACGGGTAAACGTCCAATCCAACATTCAGATTTTGTCGACGTCATAATTGTTACTATAGTAAACTCCGTGAATTATTTGACATCACAGTTGAAAAAATCCACAAGGAATGGCAAGTTTTACTTTCCTTCGGTTTGTTTGTTGTATTTTACGGAAGAAATAGCTTCTTACACTCGCCTAAAATTAAAGATCCGGATATCTTCCACTTGTGTGAGAAATTCTTCGTCTTTTTCCCTCTAATCTAATTGTTTTAATTAGATTTATATTATCAATGATCAAAAGACCATTGTCGGCACTTGTGATCTTGACACAAGCGCTTTGGTGTGTTAAAAATAATTTCTGTTATCTGGACCGATTTAAATCAAAAATTTCTAGCAAATTTAAACACCTACTGACTAGTTAGTTATCCAAATGATAATCAACATGGGTATTATTTGATCTCAGTTGGCGATTGGTCAATCATGTAAATGTCTCGTGTCAGTTTCTAGAAATAGTGTGACCGGATGTTGATGAAATTAACACCTTTATAATTGTCTAGCGAAACGGTTTTTGCATTTATATGACTAAGATAACACAATTTATTGATAATATGACATTTTTATCAAAATTATTATATTCAACATCCCTTTTAATGAATGGCGCAATGTTACACATAGCAACGATGATAGCAACAAAATGGCGGCATACTTGAGACTTGAGATCACAGAGATCGCTTTACTTCAAATAAATTGAGTAGAAATTAGAGAAACAATCTCTAACATTGTTTTCCGGTTTATCACGATAATTTCTCCCATTTCGATAGTTAAATTTTCACATTTTAAAGCTCTCGGGTAAACCTCGAATTTTAAAATGTGAAAATTTAACTATCTCGATTTAAGAAATATACGTAATAAACTGGAAACAATGTTAGAGACTATATGTACTCTTGTGAATGGAGAGAAATGATTTGTTGTCAGTATAAAAAATAACAAATGGAACAAAAATAGCATTTTAATCAACATTGTTAAAAAAAGAGAACCAAACAAACAAATAAGAATTTATCAAAGTAAAAAAAAAACTAAAAAGAAAAATTACAACAACCAGGATAAAGTGAATCTGTAACTGGATATTTTAATACTTATTTTTGTCATACTCGTCTGTGGTTATCTCCCTTTTCTACTGCTCAAACTTTGTTGATTTTATAAAAAATATCTTGTTTCAAGTCAAATTTTGGTTAAGCCAAATTTTTCTTGTGGTCCTTTCAATTATGAGATAACAGTGAACTGTATAAGCAATGTACATGTAGTCTGCTACATGAATGAGTGTTATATCTGTTTGTAGTTGACCATTTTACAAACTAATTCATTGTTGGAAGAGCATACTCCAAACTGTTTTGATGTGTTCGGGGCATAAGTAATATAATACAATGTAATATGGTTATATTTAAATTGGTTTATAATAACCATACATGCCATATTATAATATGGTTCATAATTGATTGTTTGGACACCAAAATTTTCTTTATACAATCACTTCTACCAACACTCTCTGAATCAGCCAATATGGCTTGCCTGCAGTCATATCAGATTGCACAACGCAACAGTATATAACGAAGTGACATGTTTATACTTTGGTACAAACAAGAAGGTAAAGGACAATTTTGACCTCAGTTGCAAAGTAAGTGGTATCATAACGTTTGTTTTCCTTGTTTGGCCAGCAATTTCAACAGTACAAACAGCTCCTATCAAACCACTGAAGTTAACTGAAACTTTCTTGGTATCTTGACAATCCTTTACAAATGTAGCATATTTTGTTCAATCTTAAAAAACAAAGAAACAAGAGAATCTGTGTCAATGGACACTATGCCTTGCTACTGACCATAAATAATTAATGGCCATTAGTGACATTTATTTTATCATCTATACATCTAGAGGATAACATGAAATTTTACCTAGCAATCATCAAATATGTATGGTTGCTAGGTAAAATTTCCAAAACTAAATGGTCTTAGAGAGTTTCATGAAATTTTCCAAAGTTGGAATCANGGAAAATGACTACTTTAAATGAAAAGAATTTAATTACCATTGCTGCTAGGTAGAATTTCAAAAATGAAATGTTCTTTGACAATTTCAGGAAATTTACCAAAATTGGAATCAAAGATTTTTGCAATTCAGTTATTGAAAATTTGTGTTTCAACAAAGAGAAATTAAAAAATATATGGTTGCTAGGTAAAACTTCCAAAATTAAAGGTCTTAGAGAGTTTCAGGAAATTTACCAGAATTGGAATAAAACATTTTTTGCAATTCAGTTATAGAAAATTTGTGTTTTGACAAAAAGAAATTAAAAAATGTATGGTTGCTAGGTAAAATTTCCAAAATTAAATGGTCTTGGAGAGTTTCAGGAAATTAACCAAAATTGGAATCAAAAGATTTTTGCAATTCAGTTATCGAAAATTTGTGTTTTGACAAAAAGAAATAAAAAATGTATGGTTGCTATGTAAAATTTCCAAAATTAAATGGTCTTGGAGAGTTTCAGGAAATTAACCGAAATTGGAATAAACAATTTTTGCAAATTGGTGTTTTGACAAAAAGAAATTCAAAAATGTATGGTTGCTAAGTAAAATTTCCAAAATTAAAGGTCTTAAAGAGTTTCAGGAAATTTACCAAAATTGGAATCAAAGATTCCATTTACAATCAAAGCTCCGATGGAGCTGAAACTAGAAAGCCCTGAAAACTTCGTAGTCATCAAAAGAACTGCTGCATAAGTCTGCATGTATTAAGTTATTCTGCAATACATCAAAATAATCGGATTGTGTGATTTCGTATGTATGTCGATTTCATTGCAATAAATATATGCAATACACATATCACAGCTAAACAAATGTTATTTTCATCTTTGACAAATTACTGCGCGGCAGGCTCGTTGATCTGAGACGTAATATAAAAAAAAATGATTAATTTGATAAACATGCATATTGTTTTCAATTTAATATAACAACACCGTATTCAACCCAAGAAAATGAAGAACTGATATAAATTAAATACACAATGTATAGGATTTTGAAAGAAACTTGCGCACTGTATTTCATCGGAAGTTCGAAGATAATCTTTTAGAGCTAGTGAGTAGTAAATACTTTTTAACTGAAGATTATTTCACCAGGTGAGCTAAGAAATATATTCCTTTGTAACGTACTTTTAGCGGGAAATTTCCGCGGGTTTTTTATTTTCACGTATTTTCGCGTATGGACTAAAATTGCAAAAATTTATTCCGCAAATACATGTATTTTATGTATTATTCTGATATATATAGGACATTTGATAATTCGCGAACATTTAAAACGCTTTAATTTTTGGCATATTTTTTCACTCAAATCCTCGAAATTTTTAACCTGCCTAAATAACCAGCTATACAATATTTCATTGTGGATACAATAGACCCTTTCGCAAAGAACATGCATATTTTCACATGGAGTTAGTAAGAATTGAGACTGGATGTGTTGAAAAGTTTTGCCTACATTGAAGTATTGTATGTTATTCTTTGTGATATTTTGTAAAAAGTTTAAGCTTATTTCATTGATTTTCATTTACAGCATTGTAAATATGTTGTAACATTTACATGAAACTACCATTTTGTATTACGATAAGTACATGGTAATGATTGTTTTTCTTTCTTTTGTAGTCAGCCGCACATCGAAAGAAAAATTTAGAAAAGTCAACAAAGCGATTGACCAAAAAACAGAAACATACAATCTATGACGAATTCGACTTTGAAAATCTATGAATATGAATTACGTTAGGATTATTCCCAATTCAGCAGAGACTGATTGTGGTACATCCAGACACCAAAATGGTCACCATTCAAAAGTGTTTTTAGAAAATGATGGAAGGAATTTTATTTGTGATATTTTAACTAGTTACAGAAAGTGACATTATTTTTGTTTTATTTTTTATCAGATGTCATATTTTAACATTGTAAATAACATTATGTTTATGTCATCATGGTTATAAACATGATAAAGGTATCCATGTTCTTCAAATAAAAATTGATAATTTTAAAGTGAACAAACAAAATGCTGATTTTATGATTGTATGACCATTCATTACCATAAGACATTAACAAAAAATATGGAAGAGTAAAAACCAAAGGAAAATTAAAACAAAAACAAAAATAATAAGATAGCTACACATAGCTATGTCCCCCGCTGCTGCAGTAAAGTCGATAAAGTCCCATAACTCATGTAAAATTTTGTGAATTAAAATGGTGGCAGGATAGGATTAAATGCATTAGGTGGCAAACAGCCAAGCAAAATTTCAGCAAAATCCCTTAATTGGATTTTGAGGAGATGGGTCCACAAAGTCTTCCTATGTTGTAGTATGCATTAAGTTGATAAAGTCCCATAACTCCCGTAAATTTGTCCAATCAAAATGGCAGCATAATATGATCAAGCACATATGATGGCAAATGTTCAAACAAAATTTCAGCATAATCTGTTCAGTGGTTTCTGAGGAGTTGTGCCAACAAAGTGTTCCTAAGCTGTAGCATGCATTAATTCTTTAAAGTCCAATAACTCCTGTAAAATTTAATGAATCAAAACGACGATGCAATATGATCTTGTACATATGGTGACTAACAATCCTGTAAAATTAGAATGAATTCAGACCAGCAGTTTCTGAGGAGTTGCGTCCACAAGATTTGCCGTTGTATAACAATGTGGAAATAATCAAAGTCCAATAACTCCCACAAAATTTGATGAATCAGAATGGCGATGCGTTATGATCTAGTACTAATAGTGACTAACAATCCTGTAAAATTTGAATGAATTCTGACCAGGGGTTTCTGAGGAGTTGCGTCCACAAGATTTGCCATTGTATAACAATGTGGAAATAATTAAAGTCCCATAACTCCCACAAAATTTGACGAATCAAAATGGCAAAGAGATATGATCTAGTACTAATGCTGACTAAAAATCCTGTACAATTTGAATAAATTCTGACCAGGGGTTTCTGAGGAGTTGCGCCCACAAAAAACGGTACACACAGATGCACGGACGCAGACCATTACCATGTCCCTCTGTTGCGTTGCGGCGGGGGACAAAAAAATAGATAAAGCACAAGTGTAGATAAGACAAGGGATATGGAGTAAATATGATAAAACCAAGCCATGGGACAATATTTTATACATTGTTCCTCATCTTACAACTAATAAATGATAGGATATACCAATTTTGAAATGAGATGCAGGTGTCCTGTAGTTTTCACTATATCTGTCCACCTGTCTGTCTGTAAACAATTTTTTTCATCGAAGACCTTTTGGCTTTTATCAGTGGGAATGATTTAAAATGTGAATTAAAGCATGGAAATGATGAGTTGTATTGATCGTATAAGTAATTGTCAGGTTTTCCCATACCCACTTCCTGTTTGTGGGTCCTAATTATACCCGGTATAAGTTTTGGAACTTTGAACCAAATTCTTAGCATA
>MJUU01043261.1:255346-285781 GCA_002080025.1 Modiolus philippinarum
TTGATACTTAGTTATATATACCACTACTAATGAAAATTTTCGTCAAAGTTTTCTTTGCTTCTGTATGTGGAAATGATTTAATATTTATTCTCAACCTTCATAATGATGAGTTGTACCGTGTAAGCTATTTTCAAGTTTGTGGCGCTACTACTTCCTGTTTGCAGATACATTAATACTTAGTTTCATATACCACTACTAATGAAAATTTTTCGTCAAAGTTTTCTCTTCTTCCAAAAGTGGAAATGATTTCATATTTGGTCTGGAGCTTCATGAGTTGTACCGTGTAAGCTATTTTCAGGTTTGTTGAGCTACTACTTCCTGTTTACCGATACATTGGTATGTTGATACTTAGCCTAAATTAAGTTTTTTGAATAACATTAAAAGACGCAGTTGACTTTAAAGATCAGCCTTTTATTTAAACTTCTTATTATATTGGGCATGCGGGGGTATTCATTTGTGGCCCAGTGGACCACAGTACCTCTAGTTTCTCATTGGATTTGGATAATATTAAAACAGTAGATTTAGCTGAAGAATACCTCAAGTGAGTTCGAAGATGAGTCCTGGTCAAAAATTGTTGTAGGAGTTATGCCCCTTCTTAAATTATTAAAAATTATTAAAACCACAAATATGTGGGGTTTCAAATTGCTGGAGTGGCGGGGATATATGGCTACATGTAGCCCTTGTCAAATTTGGGTTTTCAGAGTTCTTACCTCACCTGGCTATGTCAGGGTCAGTTTTTGCCATCACATGGCAACTACTGTCCGTTGTAGGTCCGTCAGTCATGAACTTCATTCAAAGATCTTCTCTGAAAGTAGAGGGCCAATTGGAACTAAGTTTGGTCACAATAGTCCTTGGGTGTGCGTTTTACCCTTGAAAAATTGTATAGGCAGGTCAGTACCTCATCTTGATGCCAAATAATTATGCTAATTAGGGCCCCGCCATGAAATGGTGGCGCCTTATAGTAATCAGCCAGTTCGTCCGTCTGAGTGTCTGTCCATCTGTCTGTCAGCATTTTCTATGTCGTATGTCGATGTACAATAACTCAAGATTGCCTTCACTGATTTTTATGAATTTTTTACTCAAAGTTGAACTTGACCAAAGGAAGCTCCCTTTCATTTTTGAGAAAAATCGGAAAATGATTTTTGGGAAAAAACTTTGTTTTTATATGAAAAAGTGCATATTTTGAGAATTAGCTCTATGTCATACAATAACTCAAGTCGCCCTCAGGGATTTTAATGATTTTGAAAATCAAGCATGAACTTGACCAAAAGGAAGCTCCCTTTCGTTTTTGAGGAAAATCTGAAAACAGTTTTGAGGGAAAAACTTTGTTTTTATATGAAAAAGTGCATATATTGAGAATTAGCTCTATGTTGTACAATAACTTAAGATTGCCTCCAGGGATTTTAATGATTTTGATAGTCAGGTAGAACTTGATGAAAGGAAGCTCCCTATCGTTTTTGAAGAAAATCGAAAAATGATTTTTGGGAAAAAACTTCGTTTTTATATGAAAAAGTGCACATTATGAGAATTAGCTCTATGTCGTACGATAACTTAAGATTGCCTTCAGGTATTTTAATGATTTTGATACTCAAGCTTGAACTTGACCAAAGGAAGCTCCTTTTCATTTTTGAGGAAAATCTGAAAACAGTTTTGAGGGAAAAACTTTGTTTTTATATGAAAAAGAGCATATTTTGAGAATTAGCTCTATGGCGTACTATAACTTAAGATTTCCTGCAGAGATTTTAATGATTTTGATAGTCAAGTTTGGACTTTACCAAAGGAAGCTCCCTTTCATTTTTTAGGAAAATCTGAAAATGATTTTTTTGGAAAAACTTAGTTTTTATATGAAAAAGTGCATATTTTTAGATTTAGCTCTATGTCATACAATTAATCAAAATTGCCTTCAGGGATTCATTTGATTTTGATACACTAGGTTGGTCTTGACCAAAGGAAGCTCCCTTTTGGTTTTTTTTTTTTTTTTTTTTTTTTGGAAAATCCTAAAACAATTTTTGGGGAAAAACTTAGTTTTTATATGAAAAAGTGCATATTTTGAAATACCTCTGTGTTGTATGATATCTTGACATGAATTCACAGATTCTTTTTAAGTTTTAGCCACAGTGTTGGACTTGATTAAAAGAAGGTCCCTAATGATTTTCAGAGAGAATCATTAAATATTTTTTTGGGGAAAAAACTTTGTTTCTATATGAAAAAATTCATATTTTGAGAATTAGCTCTCTCGTATGATAACTTTACCTGTTTATATATTATTTTTAATGTTTTGATTTGATATGAACAGATGAGACATAAATTGTCAAAGCAGCCATATGCAGAAACTATATTTACAATAACTTAGGATTTTGTTATCTATGTTATTCCCCAAAAATTGTTTGATGATTTCCATGAAATTCCACAAACAGGTTTTTGGGACACACAAGGGGGTGGGGCCCTTTCTGACTTTGTCAGTATTCTAGTCTGACTTGTCATGAAAATAATTTTTTTTGGGGGGGGTACAAATAAATAATAACTTATGACATTTGGTGGAAGTAAATTGTTTGTTAGAAATGGTCATGAAAAAAATATTTTTTATCAAAATTGCAAAAGCGTTCTCCTGAAAATCAAATGGTTTTCCCTTATTAAGATGGACTTCTGTCTTTGACTTGTGTAAAACAGAATTATTGTGGCTCTTCCCAGGGTTTGTCACTCTAAATATGTTTATCATTCATCTTTACTTAAAAAGTAAAAAAAAAATATATTGAAATATTGCAAAAACAGTTGGAAATTAGGGGTGACTGGTTTACCAAACTAAACACATGTCTCCTCTTCATATAACATTTTTACAAAAGATAATGTGGGAATATTCCACATATTTTAGGAGCAAAAGACAAGCAAAAAACTTATCCTTTACTACATATATAATGTTTATATGGGTGTCTTGGTCATAAGTAAAAAAGTTCTGGCCAACACCTAAGAAACGATGTTACTAGACCTGATTAAAATCAAGGACAAGATTATATAAAAGTCGGTAAAAAACAGGGTCCACGTCCTAGAAATCGTCTAGACTAGGATATATGAGGAAAAACTATGGCCAACACTTCAAAAATGGATTATTTTTTTATCTAAAGACCATAGGTCAAGGTCACATGAAGGTCACTATGGTACATGACACATCATGTCAAGATGACAAAACCAAATGCAAAAAATATTGTAAGTCTAGGTCAAAATATAAAAAGTTATATGGTCAGGATTGACAGACACTTAACAAAAGCTGTTTTACACACTAGATGCAACTGAGCACGGAGCATATTGCTCCGTGTGTATTGTATCCTGTTTTTTTTCCTTTGATGTTATTATAAAATTCACACTGATTAAACAGAGCTACGTGTAATTTTTATCATAACATCGAAGGAAAAACAGGATACAACACACATAGAGCATATGCTCTGTTGCATGGCATCTTTATCAGGATACCCGGTGTCGTTATATAACCAAGATCATTATTATAAGGTCAACACAAAAGTCATTATTGTATGCAACACAGACAAACGATGAAACACCATCATGCTAAAGCCTAAGTCAAAAGCTGAAACATTTAACAGTCATTTGATTTCATGGTCAAAGTTCAAGTTTACATGAAGGCCAGTTTGATATACGACACACCTCATGATGATACACCAACATGCCAAATTGTCAAAAGATGAAAAAATTCTGGCCCAGAGCTAAGAAATTCAGTAATTTGACCTCCAGATCAAATGTCAGGGTCACTTGAAAGTCATTATGGTATGAGACCTACTTATCTAATGATGAAACATCCACATGCAAAATATCTTAAGTCTAAGATGAAAAAGTTTTGATCCTCCAGATCAAAGTCAGTGTCGTGGTAGGAGACCTACGTATCTAATAATGATACAACCACATGAAAAATATCTTAAGTCTATGTCAAAAGATGAAACAGTTCTGGCTCTGAGGTAAAAAAGTCAGTCATAGTACTGGTAGCTAAAAAATCAGTCATTTGACATCAAGATCAAGGTAGCATGAAAGCCATTATGGCATAAGCTTCACATTGCCCCATAAAGATACACACACATGCAAAATATCTGAATTTTTGGACATGACAGGCCAACAGCTAGATTTCAATAATTTGAGGTTTAGGACAAAAGTCAAGGACACGTGAAGATCAACATGGTACACTACAAATGAAATAAAAGGGACATCAGGAAACACCTAGAATGGCTGAAAATTATAATTACATGCCACAATATGTGAGGGAACTACACAGAAAAAGACACAAATAAGACAAAAGACAAACGTTAACAACGATAGGGACTCGAGACAGCCGGACTTTGGACCGGCACTAGCAAAAAGCCAGCGGTAGGGATAAACCAGTTTATGGGGTACCCAAACCTCCCCTTTATCTGTCCCGTTTCCCTATAGATTGGTAAACATACGAATAAAACCCAATACAGGTAGACTACTTCATGACCACAATCTTGAAAGGAGATGATATGACAATATGTAATGTTGAAAGATGGGTCAAGGGGTGTTCGCCGCTAATCTGCCGGCTAGCTAAAGGAGCCTAGTCTGCTGGTAATACACTGTCGCACTACGGAAGAAAAATCAAACTCAAAACTTCCTGTATGAATAGGTCAAGAATCATATATTTCAGTAGACATCGGTAGTATCAGTGAGAGGCCAGTTTGTATGTAAAATTTTCAGCTCACTAGATATCACAGCTAATTCAACGGTTGCACGCAGAGTATCTTGTCAATATCCCATATTACGTAAAGAATGTAATTTACCTCCCAGTTTTTCTGGATTTTTAATAACTTTACCGTAAAAACGAGGATCAGAAATGCCCTTAGTAATAACCTGTTTGCGAGTAAATACAAACCTGTTATGATAATGCACGCACATGCAAAATATTTGAATCTGGGTCAAAAGATGAGAAAGTTCAGACCCTGATAGGCCAACAGCTAACAATATCAGTAATTTGATCTCGAGGTCAAATGTCAAGGTCACATGGTCAGTTGTCAAGTTCAAATGAAGATAAATGTATGGTACAGGACAAACCTTCTTATGATAATACACCCACATGCCAATATCTTTAGTCTATGTCAAAAGCTGAAAAAAATCCTGGCTAGTTAGAAAAAAAATATTGGTTCGTTAATATCTAAATCTCTGGTTGTTGCAATTTTAAAGGATAATTTGAATTTTGTTCACTTTGAAATTTCGTGTTTTCAGTCAGCCCTGCAGTCCACGAAAATTGGAACACCAAGAACAATAGTCTTTTCAAAGTACATTTGAAGACATAATTCTTAGGAAAACAGCTATAGCTATTTTTTTTACCTTATACATATATTTTACACGTTCTATTAAGTATAAAGTATTTTCGTCTATAACTTGGTATTTTCATATCCTTGGGTGTCTGTTGCCCGATGAAGTCTATTGTCCGGTGAGGTCTATTGACCGATGGAGTCTATTGACCGATGGAGTCTATTGACTGATGACGTCTATTGACCGATGACGTCTATTGACCGCTCAGATCTATTGGCCGATGAAGTCTATTGACCGATGAGGTCTATTACCCGTTGAAGTCTAGTGCATGTCGTACATTTGAACTTTCTAAGGGAATCAACAACTTCTTATACCCTGTCCCAGTCATTAATAGATGTATGACAAAAATAACATTCACAGTGGAAAAAGATAAAAAGCAATGGCACCAAAATGGACGACATATTAATACTTGTGGACAAATGCATTTCCGTCACCTTTGATAAGTCATTTATGTGTTCCATTGTATCTTGCTACCTTGTTTTGAGATAATTTTCAAGACATCTTATGTCCCTTTCATACATTTGTTTTATTTATATATATATATATGAATAAGGTAATAAAACAGTTATTTAATGGGTATTCAGGCAACAGACCATAACATTTGTCCCATGGTACTGGGAACCACAAAGGTCTTCTCTTGGCCTCGGGCAATAGAACACTTTGGTGGTTCCCAGTACCTCGGGACAAATATTATGGTCTGTTGCCTGCATACCCATTAAATAACTATAATATTCCCATATTATCATGATACCGAAGTTACTGTTTGATGTTTTCTGCAAATTGCCATTTCGACAATTTTAGCGCTTCAGTGCATCCAAATCATAAACCGAAATGCGTGTAAAAGCTGAAAAAGAACAAATCTGCTTAGATGATTTTTGTAGGTCATTGACGTTAGGAGAAAACTGTGTTATTTTAACCATGCACAGAATTTCTTTTCACAACTAAATGTCATGTAGTGAAATCTTTACAACTCACTTTCCATCATATTTTCGTGCAGAATAAATGTAATATTGATCTATTCCTATTAACCTATTGAACAGAATTAATGTACCAAAGCAGGCTTAAGAAAAATGTGATTTTCAAATCATGGGAATCTTTTTACATACAGTACTAAATGTCAAGTTGCGTCAAGTTGCATTGAATGTAAATACGATGCGCAGGCCTTTCATCGACAAAAACAGGTTAATGAGGTGATAATCATGAAAAGTGCACTGAAAAACGGACGTCACGATTTATCTACCAAAAACTGAAGGCATGCTAGCTTTAAACAGACTACTCGTTTAACATATTTCTCTACAGTTTGTTTTTACTCCTTATATATATATATATGTGTGTGTTTTCAGTAGAAGATCTTTTGAGTTATTCCATAGGATTCAATAATATACTATATGTTCCCCAATGGCAGCCATCTTTCATACTAGCAAGATGCAGACACCATGGACACCATTTTTGTAGACGGACCATCATATGACCTTTTTTACCTAATTTAATTAAATGAAGCTCAGTAGTATCGGTGAAGGGCTAGTAAGTGTTGCCATAGGGTAAAATATAAACTATGTGAGCTGCTAGCAAATATAATCTTTGACAAAGCGGAAGCAAAGCATCTGAATAAGTTTTCCTCATATTTCAATGTACTGCAATGTAAAATTAAGTTCCCTGCGGGAGGCCATATTATATGCAGACCGGGGATGCAGACGTGATCAGACATATGCTGACCATTTTTAACAGATCAACCTCCCAATACCTATTGCAACTAACTCGGATTTCCATTAACCAAGGAGTTTCAGTGAAGAATATGTTAATAAAAAATTATAACCGAAGATGAACAGGAAGAGGCCCTCAAGAGCCATCGAAAAGTGAATGGCTTTAATAGCAAGAGAGAGGCCTCCTTGGATAAGATGCAGACATGCATTATGGTGACTTCATGCTGATTTCAAGACGAAGAACAACAATAAAAGCGTTCTTTCATTGCTTAGTTTTACGATGTATTTATAGGGACTTCGTCTCATTTGCATTTACTCCATATCCCTTCATTGTTAATGCAGATGCAAATTTTGCAGGGGCCACTCGGGGACAAGTTTGGATCTTATTGGATTAGTGGTTTCAGAGACCTATTCATTGAATGGGGTTCATTATAAACTACGCTCTCAATGGTGGCCATTTTGTATGAGGTACTGATCTGCTGAATACTTTTTTGTAGGGCCATTGTGACCAGAAACATATTTATATATGTCTTTGTTGTGACTTCGTTTTGTTCTAACTGGACTATTTGTTTCTGAGACATAGATCTTTGAATATCTGCATGTCCCATAGTTAGAACTATGTTTCCCGCTAGCGGCCATCTTGGATGAGGTTGTGACTTAGTTTGGTTATAATTGTACTGGTAGTTTCTGAAAAGAAAATCTTTGAATGTCTCTTCCAAAGGGCCCAATGTTAAATGATGTCCCCTGCTTGCGGCGATCTTGGACGAGGTACGGATCTGGTGAATACCTTTTTCAGGGGACTCTAAGGACCATTGTGTCCAAGCTTTGTTACAATTGGAGTAGTTGTTGCTGAGAAGAAAATCTTTCAATGGTTTTCAGTGGTGTCCAATGTTAAAATTATGTTCCCTCCTGGTGGCCATCTTGGACGAGGTACCTTTTTGAAAGGGACTGTTAAAGTACCATTGTACCTAAGTTTGGTTCTAATTGGCCCAGTGGTATTAGAGGAGAAAATCTTTGAATATAAAGTTTACGACGGAGGGACGGACTCAAAGTGCTAAGAAAGGCAGGCAAGTATAAAACATGTGTTTTACTTGAAAATTGATACTTACATACATCCGAGGAATAACTTCAATATGCATTTGTGCGGAATGTGTGGCAAATTCTGGGTTACATTTCATGAAGATTTGGGAGATTACGGATCTCTATTTTAGCAATTTCTTGAGGTTTCGGGTCTAATATCTAGTTGTCTGACTACTTTGGGCACCAAAATCTTTCCCAAATAACTTGCCTTAACCAATCCAAGCAAAAGTTGGACAATATGTTCGTATATATTGAATCAATATGTTTATATATATTCCGTTGGATTAACTTTGGGGTCGTTATTGCAGTTTCTTTGGATAAATGAGAGTCTCAAATTTCGCATGACCTAGATAATTTTAGGAATTTTAACCTAAAGACGCACCCCTCCAGTTTAAAGCCAAGATACCCCCTCCTCTAGGCTGACATATTGACACTTGGATCAATTTATTTTACTCTCATCAAATTTTGTTGGGCTGTAACAGTTTGAGGAATAAGCCTTCATAAAACTGCAACTTATTAATTTTCTTTTCCTGGCATAATCAGATACAGCATTGAAACCATGTACCAAAGAAACCCTAGTGTAAACAAGAGTTGTCAGAAGACAACATAGCTCGCCGGGGATTCCAGTAACCTCAATGCACAATAAATTCGAAAGAAAGCTTTCTTCACAAGAAAGTCACATATGAAATATAAACACCCTATCACTAAACAACTTAATTCTAGAAGCAAAATTAAAGTTTTTAAAAAATTGCCCTCAGGGAAAGGTCAAGGTCAAAATGTCTACAAATATGGTACCGCTAGAAAGCTCTCATCATAAGCAAGTCATATACCAAATATGAACACCCTTCCACTTGAAGCCTGCCTTCTAGAGGCAAGGTTAAAGTTTTTTATATATTGCCCTAGGGGCAAGGTCAAGGTCAAAATGTCTACAAATATGGTTCCACAAGAAAGCTCTCGTCACAAGGAAGCCATTTACTAAATATCAACATCCCATCTCTTAACGTCTCCATTCCACAAGCAAGGTTAAAGTTTTTGCTGACGACGCAGACGCCGACGCCGACGCCGACGACGCCGACGCGGGGGGTATGACAATAGCTCTCCGGACATTCGTCCCAGCGAGCTAAAAATTAGAACAACTTTTGATAAAAATCGCCAAATGGTCTCAAAGCAGATATATAATAAGGGGCTACGCCGAGCGCAGGATGATACGACCGCAGCATGTCGAACACTGAACTTTGAACAAGCGTAATTCAAAATGAATGAGGACACAGTAAAGAGCTTGATACAGTAAATAGATAGACACAATAAACAGTTGACCCAGTTATTTGCTGCACACAAACTAAGGGGAAAAAAATTAGCCCTTATAATTCCATATATATATTGGAAATTGTAAGAGGTATGTCAAATAGCTCAACATACTGCTTAAATTTTACCATAAGAAGATATGAAGAAAGGGACCTCATTAAAATCCAATAAAAAAATTTACATATTTTAAAAATTGCAATTCCAGCCACTTTGACCCCTTAAAGCTAAGAAACGGTAAGAGCTATCTTTTGACATACTACCAAAAGCTTACAACAAGAGGACTCCAAAACAAACAATAAAATCAAATGAAATCTGATGAAAAATAAAAGATTTCACTTTTTGAAAAATTGCAATTTTGGCCCCTTTGACTCCTTTTAGCTCAAAAACAGAAAGAGCTGCGCCAAATAAGTTGACATACTACTGAAAGCTTAAATCAAGGGGAATCCACAGAAAAAAACCTCATTGAAATCCGATGAAAAATAAAAAATTTATTTAACCTGCAAATTTGCAAGTTTGTCCCAATTAAGCCCCTCATAGCTCGGAAAACAAACAAGTTGTAAAAGATCTGATGGTGCAGCTCTCTGTTTATTTTCAAAAAGAATCCATAAAAAACTGCATCAAAATTGGACTAAAAATAAAAAATAAATTTTTGAAAATCGCCCCTGTTGGGCCCTAATTATATTGTGAACGGTACATGCCACGTAAATCCAATGGCCAAAACATATCCAAGACTTCCTTTTGTGCCAAGGAACACTGTGGTAAAATTTCATATGGATTGGTCAACTGGAACTCGAGTTATTGTCCAAAAACAAAAGTGTCTACAGACGACGACAACGACAGCACCATACCAATATACAACCTCAATTTTTTTTTTGCGGTCGTATAAAATGTGATGCCCTCGAGAGACAGGAAGAGTTTAGGAACTCCAATTGATGGCATAGCAGATATGATCATATAAGGTGAAAATGAGAAAATCTAAGATTTAGAATTGATAGACCACTGATTAGGGAACAAATTGAGGCAGAAATATTGATAGGTCATGGACTTTGTTATCGAAATATTTTACTTTTAGATAAGAGGCTCCCGAGTGTGAATCTCTTAACTGGACCATACCCGACATAGAGAAATGAATGGTATTTATGTGTTCTCAGCCGGTGGCAAGTTAAGATTGGGTGCAGACCTGTCAGACAAAAATATCGACGCCGTGAGACTGCTATAGAACTGTATTTATTAAGATTGGTTATACAAGTAATTATAGACAAATTTTCCTCACTTGTGACCTTCTTGGTTAAGGTGCAAGGCTGGAAGACAACTTTTGTTGGAGCCAGGAACGACCTTAAATGGCTACAATATGTAGTTTCAGAGAATAAATGTTTTTCCCATCAGATGGAATGTAAAACTCTGTATCCTGCAGGTTTTGGTAAAGTGCAAACCTCAACAACAACTTTTATGAGGGGACCACCAAAAGAACAAGAGAAACAACTTATTCATTAGTCTGATGACGGATGCATAGTGATGGCAAAATCTCACCCTAACTTTAGTCATGTGTGCTTAAAACAACTTTTTAGGACAGACTACCTAGGGACTATTGTGTAAAGTTTTGGTCCAAATTTGCTCAATAGTTTCAAAGAGGAGCTCCAAAGTGTTTTTTTTTATAAGGTTCAATTTTGGAATTATGTTGCTGTTGGCCATCTTGGAGAAGGTGCAAACATAAAAAACAACCTTTATGAAGGACTATTGTGGCTAAGTTTGACTCTGATTGGCTCTGTAGCAGAAGATCTCTAAATGAGTTTTCAAGTAGGGCCCAGCATAAAAACTGTTTTCAGCTAAAGACCATCTTGGATAAGTTTTTACAAAAGGATATGGAGTAAAGGAACATGAGACCATAACACAAATGTTAACTCCAACTGCAATTAATTTTAATGAGCTGTATGGCCATTTTGGAAATTAATTCCTCATCAGCAGCACTAGAACCCAAACAGGAAATCCATGATTTAAAAAAAATGTTAAAAAAATACATAAAACCAAACAAAATCCGAATAATCAGTAATGTCAACTACGGCTAAGGACAAAACTACGAATGAAGGCAGTTAAACCTTAGTTTTAGAATTTACATAAAGTTAGATAATACATGTAGTTATAAACAAAGTTTACACATGCGATATAATCTCATGTACAAGTACACCATATCTAAGAAAAATAAAAAGCATACACCTCAAACACAGGCAATTGTTTAACCAACTCCACACTGCATTATAAGACAAACTCCTGTATTAAATATTTTAGGAAACTATAGGGAGTAAATGAGTTGCACACTGGAACATTTTTTATAGGGGACTACCTCAAGACCATTGTGACAAAGTTTGCTTCCATTTGGCCCAGTAGTTTCAAGGTAAAGATCTAAAGTGTTTAGGTCAGATGGAAGACAGACACAAATTGATGGCAAAATCATGTTTCAAGGCCTTTCATAAACTAACAAAGCCATTAAAAGTAAGAAATGGGGTGTTATTGGACAAAATATTTCACCATTAATCGATAGACAAAACTAAAGCTTAAGGGGGTAGACCTGGGTAGGCCTAAAATTTTCCGATCGTTTAATTTTTTTAATATTTTAAGTTTTGAAAGTACACATGTTCATGTCGACTTTCAGCAATTTTCAACAATTTTTACCGTCCCATTTTATGTCTAGTGGTCATCAAAGATACCCTGTTTCCTCATGTTATTTGGTCCGTTCAGGACTTGATTGTGGTGTATAAAATCGGCTCTAATTAAATTTGTATTTGATTCAAGATTATTTCAAATGCAAAATTCTGTAGTTTAGACATGTGTGCAAGTAAGCATGAATGATGATAGGAAATTTAACTAGTTTGAACTGAAATACATGGGTGTTCTGAATAGTGTAGGCTGAAATTGTCACTCTTTTTTTATCACTATTAAACACTTCTTGTAAAAAATTCTGTCGTTTAATTTTCACCAAAAACTGAGAATAGAAAGAAAACTAGTATATGTAACATATATCAAAATATTAGAAAATTCTACCGTCCCAATTGTTCTTAATTCACAATAAAGTGGGTAAAAATTCAATAAAATTGCTGAATCTGTGCTTTAAATTACCTCCCTTGGAATAAATCCGACTTTTATATATTTTCATTAACTTTGGACACTATTGCAAAACTGTAGAGTTAAATGCATTCATTATAAATAACTGGATGGTGGGTAATTGTTTTCATGACAAATTTAATATTTGTTTGCTGTATAGAAAATTTTTTACAATTTTTAAATTTTGATAATACCTATTGTAATGATTCTATTTGTTCGGGTAAGTATTAAAAAATTGAAAAACGGAGTTATCTCCTCCTACCCCAGGTCTACCCCCTTAAACATCATAAAACCTAACCTTACTACATCCTCAAGTCAGATGAGCTAAATATGTCTGTATTCACATTAAAAAACAGAGAAAGCAGCCACAGCCTGCTAAGCTCACCTCGTTGCACAGCATTGTCACATGTTAAACAAGTCAGTAAACAGGAATACACTATAATTATTCTTGCTAACCAATCCGTTCATGTTTCAAATGAATGTCACAGATTACATTCAAAGCATTCGTTGCAGCTGTCATGCATCATGAATACAAATACGGTTGATGTGGGGCATGTCAGTAGGCGGAAATGGACTTTAATCATTTTACTTAACCGAGTCACTCATGCCTAAAATTTAGGTCAGAGGTCATTCCAGCTGTCATAAAAAAATGCATCCTGCATACCCATATGGTTGATGTGGGGCATATCAGTAAGCAGGAAAGGACTTTAACCATTCTACCTAACCAAGTCAATCATGAGTAAAATGTAGGTCAGCGATATCATCCGAAGCATGCATTCCAGCTGTCATCCCAAAATGCATCATGCATACCAATATGGTTGATGTGGGACATGTCAGTAAGCGGAAGAGGCCTTTAACCATACTCCTTACCGGACGCGGATGAGGACGCTAGAGGTATCACATAAGCCCCCCCCCCCCTCACTTCGTGAGGTGAGCTGAAAATAGTAAAGCTGAGAACCAATTATACAAATCCTTACTCATTATTGTTAATTTAAAAACAAATAGCATTAAAAAACTGCATTTTATAGATGTAAACTCTTTTATTGATGTATTTGTAATATTAGCATACAAAATGAAAGCACTGTCTAAATAAACAAAAATATTCAAATACACAATAACAAATATGAGTCAATGATATAAGTATGAAAATAAACATCTAAAATATTGGAACATTAAGAAAAATCCTCAACTACAAATAACAAACAAACAAAAAAAAATCAATGATAATATAACTACACAACAAATATAATGTATATCATATATTTAGCTGCAAAATCCACAAAATTTGGCAATGAGTATCAAGAGAATTTTCATGATTAGTTTTTCAACATACACACACTTAAAATATTTTAACTGATTCAAGTCAGAATTCCTAGTGATGAAAAAAGAAAAAAGTAGTCTTCAAAACAAACAATTTATCAGTTAAAAATATTGTCTTTTTACTCTGAACAGTCATCAAAGTTTGTCAAAAAAATTAATTAAAATTGTGTTTCTTCCCTAATTTTATATCTTTTTCAAAATATTTGTTGAAATCTATATCAGAATAAACAGTTTTATCACAACTACTTGGTAATTATTGTTAAACTACTCTGAAAGTACTATTGTTCGCGGGGTTCCAATTTTCGTGGATTTCGTGGTTTATTGAAACCATGTAACTAAGTTCCCAATGAAATGCAATTTTCCTGTAGAGTTTGAATGCATAGAAATTACAACCACCAATCTAAGTACCCACGACATAGGGATATTTATGAAAACCAAGAATAAAAGTACTTCCACAGTATATCAATCATAATTAACTGGAAACACTGTAGCCCAATGACAAGGTCAATACTGGGCTATATAGACAAGATAACAGTGCATGCTGTTGGGGGACACATGTTTTATTATGGAATGAAATCATTCTCCTTGTTGATTTTCATTTTTTGTAAGCATTATATGTTGCATTCCATAGATAATTTACTTTATTTAGAAACAACAGGTATATATGATATTCATACAATGTCATGAGTAAGTCAATCATCTCTCCTAAATAATATAAAAAATATCTTTGTTGAAAAAAAAGACTAAAAACATTAAATATTATGCATATTTGTATCTCGTTCTGATTGTGATTGTGTTTATTTGGACGAAATATATGGCACTTAATCCATCTGCTTCATTTTATAATTCATCATTTCACCATTTCAGTAAGTACGTTTGTGGGTAAATTGATTGTAAAAGAAATACTTGTGTGTAAACATAATAACCAATGATGTAATCTCTGCTCCAATCGAAATCAATAAGTGTAATTTACAGTTTCTGGAATTATGAACTGAAATATCAAACTTAAGGCCATGCAAAGTTAATATTGGTTCTCATGCCCTACCTCATCAAGTCAAGAGGCTTGAAAAAAAATTACTCATTGACTCTAATTATTGCTATTTCAATAAAATTTAACTACAAAAACACCTCCCTCACTATATTATATTTTTGGTGGTTAAACAATGTAAAACGCTGCTTATCTATTTTTTGGCAAACAAAAAGATACCTCATTAGTTTAAATGAAAATGGCCCGAGAACCAATGAACTATGATTGGCTCACTACATGATCATATCATTATAAAAGAATTTGGCTACTGGCCGAATACCAATTCTTGCAATACATAACTTTTCTGCTTGTAAAAATTTGATTTATTGTTTGAAATAACCAAGCATATAACTTTACAGGGAACCAAAACTTTCTAATAAAAATCTAAAAACTTTTTGCAGAAAGGCAAGTAGCAAGATTGGGTACCTAGCAAGAATGGGTTCCCAGCCAGTATAACTTAGGAAACAGCTCAATCCATGGTTAGCTGCATGATTAATAATGAGACCGTTGCATACAGCCATCTAAATATTTTTTTCCATTGTGATCAATGTACAAAATTTTCATTTAAATAAACTACAAATATAAAACATAAAATTCTGAGATTCACTATAATATATGAATATATATTTAGGAGTTCTTAAAATTAAAAAAAACTTAAAATCATTATGTTAATTCATCAAAACTTCCAAGTGTTATTTTAAACAGGTGTTGATAAAAAAAATGTACAGTCCCATCCTAATGGGACTGTTTCATAATGCACAGTTAGCTCCCCTTATCATTTACTGGTGAGTTCTGGTTGATAATGATGGTGCATTTGTATGTAAAATTGGCCATTTTTAAAATTTCATATCTTTAAGACCACTTACAATTTTAAAATAATTCTTTTTGCATATTAAAATTCTGTGTTTCAACTTTCAATACAGGAAATGGCTTGTCGATATATGAAGCCGTTTTGTTAAGAACCAGTTTTGAAATACACAACTGAATGCGGTTTTTCCTTTAAAATCTGTGGTTGTTCAGAAATATAAAGAAGTACAAACCAAGTTTTGATAATTCAAACCTATTGTAACTTATTGTTGTAAATATTATTTTCAAATAAAAGACGTGTATTTTTTTGTTTTGTTACTTTTTTTTTTATATTTTTCTAATTTTTATGTTTTTGTTGTTTTTTATTTATTTCTTTTCTGTTATGTGTAATACATACAAAACAACCTCATTAGCTAGCTCAATCTTTCTTCTGATTTAAATTAATTAAAATTTGAGATGTCAAACAGGTCACCTGATTGCAAATTACCTGAGAGGGTTTACCTTACCCCAAGCAGTTTGCAGAACAAGTACCATCTCAACACCTTTCAACATACTATTATACAGGTACATGTATATCAATATACAGGTGTTATTGAATTCGACTAGATGACATTTGACATGTAGCAGTAACCTGCATTTAAGGTAGATCGACACTAATACACGGCGCAATCGTTTGGCGCATTTGTGTAACGCGAATCGGATGCGGAATTGACTTGATTTTCAAGCCGGAACAATCCTATATTGGCCTATTCATTGTGACGTCATAATAGATTGACATACACTTTCCCGCGAATTAGCTCCCTTTTCCCGTAAATATTGTCTATTTCGTAAACTATATCAAATAACTTTCTTAATCGAACGGTGACATGTAGATTTTTTCAGCGTAAGAGATAGCTTAAGTATATATCTCTGAAATATAAAAAAAAACAAAATCTGTCTGATATTTATTTTATATGAATGATAAACAATAAGCATGTTCTCACAGTTCCCTATATGTTCTTTGTAAATATTGCTGAAAAATACTGAATTTGGCCAGATTTTCAAAGCCAGATAACAGGAAAAGATGATCGGTGACATATCATTTTTATTTAAATTTTGGAACATATAGGTTAAGACCTACAAAATATCTTAAAAGAAAAGAATTCTGTCTCATATTTTTATTAGGATCGAACTATCTTAATAGAATATTCAGTTTCAATAAAATCTCACATGATAAAATGCATCGAATAAAAGCTGGTAGTTTTTTTTTTAGTTTAGTTTTATTTATTTATATTTACTTTTCATTCTTACATGACACATTTCAATTTTGTCTTAAAAAACAAAATTACTGATTTTTAGAAATGTGTATTCCAATCCTATACAAATTTGCAAAAAAGCAAAAGATTTTTAATCAAAATGTATATTTCAAATGCCGATGATATTCTGAGTTAAATACATATTGTTTAAAAAAACATTTTCGCTTTTTTACCTTGTTGTTTCACACCTATATGATTTGTACATCAAAAAGAACACCGCTGATTTTTACATGTAAGCAATCCACAGGTGTGGATATTGTTTCCAGATTATAGGTAAACAGTATGCAATGTAGCAAATAGATAATATTGTTTTTCCTCGAAAAATTAACGGCATATGAAGATCCATTTATGACACTTATTTGTGTTGATAGTTGGTAACTTTACAAAATTATTTAAAAATAACTACAAAACATACAATTTTGCGATTTTCGGATGTTGTAACTTAAATGTCATTTATTGTAACTGCTTTGAAATTGTGTACATCATTGTTCAGGATTATTCACAATTTCATTTTACACTTTGCCAATTTAACATTAGTTTAAACGGGGCTTATCGACCAGAACTCACCAGTTCACTAACAAACCTAGCGGCGGACACGATAACTAGAGATAGTGCAACAGTCCCATTTTTTGCTAATTACATGTACTACTTATTTCTAATTAAAATTGTGAGGAAATAAAATTCTCACAACTCTCCCAAATATCTAATATTTATTTAAATAGGATGAGAATCTCAGATTTTTTTCTTCTGACAATTACTAAACTGCACACTTTTTTGTAAGATTCTTATAAATTCTTCAAAAAATAAAAAAAGCAAAAAAAAATTAAAAATATAACATATGTATTTATATACATTTTTAGGTGAAAGCCTATTGGATTCCAATTTCTTAAAAAGAATACAAAAAGAAAGTATCAAACCATTTATCATAAAAAAACTAAGAAAATACACAACATTGATTACAATATATGATGACTACTGGTCATATAGCAAAAAAAAAGTTCTTGTGCACTATACGATACTCTGCTATGTTTTTTATTTTGAAAAATTTTCAGGAGATCAAACTCCAGGATCGTTATAACCTCTGAACCAAAAATTAAACCTTGCCAAAGTTAAGTTGCATCAATTTTGTTCACAATATGTTGGTAACCCTTAAATAAAAAAAAAAATGTTTCGAGGAACATATCTAGACATCTACTTAAACCTCTTTACCCAAATTTTATTTGCCTGAGCTTTGTTGTATATACCTGCATTTAGTTTGAAGATTGTCTGTTATAATTAGTTCAGAAGTTATTAATATGGGACCTTTTTAATATAGAGGGAAAAGCACTGTTGAGCTACGAGTGATTTATATTTAATCAATTTGCAGTGCATTAGGTCAATTGTTTTTCATCAATTAAAATTTAGTTAAATAACAGAAATATAGGAAACATTATAAATGCACTTCAATTTCATAAATAGTTTGTTTTTGGTGGTATACATTTATTTCAATTAGGTTTAGAAATCCAGTATTCCTTCTTACTTGTATCCGAGGCGATCGTTTCCGCCTTCAATTACACAAGGGTTCCTATCTCAAAAGTCCTTTATTAGAAGCATTTGAGGAGGGACTGACAAACACATGAAGCAATAGCAGGCATTTCATATTTGTGTGGCAGGTGATGAAAAGGCAAAATTTCATACCAATTTAATATAAATTTAAACATTGCTGAGCCTTTTACTTATTAAAAATTTTTATATAAAATGTTAACATTTTTTCAAACATGTCATGAAAAGAACTTGAAACTTTGCATACTATATACCACCAATAAAACATAGACTTGAGCATGATGGGAAGACAAACAAAACAAATAAAACTGTATTACAGATCTTGTGACACTTTTTTGTTATCAACATTTCTGATATTTTCATATGAAAAATTAGACACAGAAATCACCTACAATTTAATAAATGACAACCACTAAATGTTGTTCCCTCTCAGATGTATGGAAAAAAATTCATGAGAGAAGAAAATGAATCTTTCAAAAATATAAATAAATAAGCCTCTATAAGCTGTCAAAATGATTGTCTTGCTCAATTAAATATTGGAATATTGTCAGTCTATACACAGTATAAGCTATTCAATAAAAATAAAGAGGAAACCTTCTCGCACCAAAGTTTTTTGTACAAAAAGCACACAGATCTACTTTTTTATCTTAATTTGATCAACTAATATATTTTCAGTTACAATGTCATAGACCATATCTGAGCTCTGGTATTTGGCTTTACCAGACCACTTATCAACATGTCACAGTATAGAAAACGTACCATCATAAAGCTTAAAACATCATTGCACTATGTTTTTGAAGTAAATTCTTGGTAACATTGGGCATACATGTTTGTGACATAGGGTGGACAAAAAACAAACCATGAATCTAAATACCAGGACAGGGATATGGTTTATTGTTTCCCAATTACATTTAAGTGATAATAATACCCTTGTAGAGCCTAATTATATAATATCTTACGCTTTTTTCTGAAGACCACCAAGATCTGTGACTAAAAATTTCTGGACATACCATTTTCCAGAAAGTTCACATTCATATGTACTTATTGGTGTAGTTCTAATTCTACTGAAATGAGTCATATTCTTGCCTAACCCACAAGAACTAGTGTACTTATACATTAAAATTATATTTGAATTACCTATGTACTGAGGAAATAAAATTACAAATGTATGTGCGAATAGAGTTGTTTGTTTTAGAAAGGCCTAACTTAACATCAGAAAATCATTCATGTCCTCATTTAAGGAGGTAGGCCCAGGTTAAGGGACATAACTCTTAACAATCATGTGTATGTTTGTGTAAGTCAATTCTCATAAATATATTCTAAGCTTCTTAGGAACATAGGTGATTTTTATTCTTTCTCACATAAATGCTTAAAAAGCATCAATGAAACTGACTCTTTCAAACGCCTTGCAGATTTAAAGACTTATCTCCCTTAACCTAGGTCTACTACCTTAAATCAACATGATAAATGGTCAAAATGCTTGTTCTGACTGAATAAAAACTCAAAACAAAAATAAACCATAACAACACCACAAACCCAAGGGAATATCTGAACAAATAAAAAATTTCCCCAAATCCCATACAATTTATTAAACCGACAGTCATAACAAATATCATACTTCAAATTTAACAATTTTTCAACATCAAGCACAACTGTACATGCATGTATACAATGAAATACATTAGTCACAGACATATGATATCTGTGTAACAATGCTAACTAGTGATACTCTTCCTCCCAGGCAAACAGGAAGTATATGCAAGATGTAAGCCAAAATATCAGTATGGTCTTTGAGTTGTAGAAGCAGAGAAAAAAAATTGCTGCACATTTTATTGACATACATAGAACATCATGAATAACTCGAATAAAATAAAAAGGATAACAGGAAACACCTACAATGAACTCTTTTCTGGTCCCTTTATTTAAGTTTAAACATAGTTCAACCTCGATAGCTACAACATCCCTCTAACTTTAACCATTTTCATCTGTCCCTTGGGTGTTCGAGCCATCAAAGTTTGACTGTACCTATATAGTGATACACACAGTTGAAATACTTGAGGTATAAATATATTCTTTGCTATAATTAAACAAAACATAGACCTGATAATTCCAACTTCAGGACTATGATATGGCCTGTAAAATTCATACAACTCTTGTCGTCTAAGGTACATAAACTGTGCCCGGAAATTGCATTTCTTACGAAAATATAAAAGGTTTCAAACAATAATACCCTGATATCATATCATGGTGGGAGACATTTTTGAATAGCATATTATTGAGAGTTCTACGTGTGACTTGACAAGAGATACAGGCATTATAATAATTATTAAATTACACCAGGAGATGAATATACAAAAATAAAGATCCTTTATACAAGTGGAAAAAGTATGTTGTGCAAGTTTTTTCCTGTCAGTTCGCAGATATCAATTTATTTCAAAAACATATTCTATGTAAACCCATGGTTTTTCAGCATTAGACTGACTTCTTAAATTTTAAAGAAGGCAATTATGTTTGAGGTATTATCATCAGCTGAGTGCTTTCCAGAGATAAAAGACATATTATACTTGAATGAAACTATCTCATGAATGGTTTGAAATATGACAAGTTAAAAAATGGATCAAAGTGAATTTTGTGTCAAAAAAATCCTTGTACATGTAATATCTTTTAATAAATTTTTAAATCAAAGATTTCATTACATTAAATATAACAAGAGTAATATTATCTTTTAGTATCATTTTAATCTCAATTAAATTTAACATCTATTTCAATTCAATATTCTATAAATACAAAAGCCTAAATAAAAACTTAGTTAAAAGTAAGTCTTCCAGAGAAGACATGTGTCCCCTGCACAATAACAAAAATATTCTAAGTTCCGTCAAACAGAAAGTGGGGAAGCTAGAGATCTGAAACTCTGTTAGACAATATAGGTCTCCATACTGACACTTCATGCCAAATTGGCTCAGATACACGGTTCCTGAGAAAAATGTGAGACAAATTTTAATGACACTGAGGGATAGTGATCCCTATATGTCACCACTGCGTGCACGCAGGCAACACAATAAGCAATCAAAGCAAGGTCTTCAAGTCAAACCAAAGTAAAACTATATAGAAATTATAGAGATTTACCTTAATGAACTTAACGTTTCAATTTTGAGTAGTTTCATTTACAATTATATCCTATCAATGTCTTTTGAGTCTAGAGATTTGATTTTATGAGTTGCTGGACTAATGGACATCAATATGATGATAACAAATGTTTTGGGCAATAGTAATGCTGAAAGTTTACCCGTTTTGTCTCTAGACAACTCTATATGGTGACATAAATATGAATGAATACCTTCAAATTCATATGTCTGAAATGAGTTTAGTAAATAAAATTACTAGATATTCATACAATAACATATAGTAGGAATTGAACAGAAAAATGACAAGTTGTGCATATGAAAAATTTATAAATTGGTCAAAAGTTGTAAATTTATGGAACCATCTTTCTTTAATTCAAACGCTAATCTGGACAGGACTGGCCAATCAGAGAACAGAATGAGTGATCTCATGATTTGTTTCGACAGTAAAACTATGATATAAACTAACGACAAGTCACTTAATGGTGAAAGTTTTGTAATGTAATAAAAAATACTGAACACTGGTCCTCATTGACAAACAGTCATCGTTATTCAAATATCACAAAAATCTTTTTTCTTTTTTTAAAGTGTGTCTAAAAATGTTTACAAATCATAAATAAATGCATGTCAAACACACCGAATACACACAAAATTACAAAATATTGATCATGTTTCAGTCATTCTAAAATAAATAATAACAAGCAAACACACACACAAACATACACATTGATACATTGTTAACAATACACTATTACAAATTTCACACTTGTTCCAAGTCAAAACAAATTTCAAAGAAAAATATATTTTACAGATTCTTTCCCCCTCTAACTATATAACAACACTAGCAACACAATGGAATACAAAAAACATTCCTTGTTGTGAGTACTAGCAATGAAAACAACAAAAAAATCAACAAGAAAACAACCGTGATAAGTCAGCTACACTTCTAAGGCAGCTACCATTTTTGTCACCAGAGTTTGTATGTCTTTGCTCCTCCTTTTAGCCGTGTCCAAAACTTCCTCGTGATTAGCAAAGTCTTTACAATCGTATTCCATTATACATCTGTTTGTTATCAATGACAGGGCAAACACTCTGATCCCACAGTGTGTTGCTACAATGGCCTCTGGGATAGTACTCATACCTGAAGATAGACAAAATATATAAATTTCATGGTACATGACTCTTCCAGATACAAAAGGTTCAAGGCAGACACTTTTACTTAATACAGTGTTCCCTCATTATACCGTCATGGATCACTAATCATTTTCAAGGGACATTTTTCAAAAAGTTACATATTTTTTATCCTCATAGAAAAAAATTCAAAATTCCAGTGGAATACCACTTTTAGTACATGGCTTTCATTGGAATTATAACTGGGTTCCACTGGAAACTAGCTGTAAAAATTGTCTGGAATCCAGTGGATTCCACTGGTATTCCAGTGAAAATTCTACTGGAATCCAATGGTTGTTCCAGTGGAATTCCACTGGAATTCAGCGGAAAAAATTGTCTGGAATCTGGTGGATTCCACTGGTTTTCAAGTGGCAATTCCACTGGAATCAAGCGGTAATGGTTGTCTGGAATTCAATAGATTTCACTGGTGGTCCATTGGCAATTCCACTGGAATCCAGCAGTAAAAATTGTCTGGAATTCAATGGATTCCACTAGTTTTCCAGTGACAATTCCACTGGAGTGCCAGTTGTTCCATATTAATCCAGTTGAATTCCTTCGTTGTGAAAAAAATGTCCCAAGTCTTCATGGCCCTACAATCATACTGGATCAAATATCAGAAATGAATGAACAGCCATACATATTTATTACATTTTTACAACATAAAATCACTGTTAGGCAATTTTGCTGAGAAAATTAATTATTATTTACATGTTTATGTCAAACAAATTATCTATTTTCACCAAATGTCACATCAAATGATTATTTGTTTAGTATTTGCAACAAAGTTTTAGACTTCAAAATTTCATTATGCAGATAAAACATTAAATTAATTATTTTTATGATACCTAAGTAGGACTATTTTCATTGACACCTAGCTGTGGAACCATAGCTCTTATAATTATGTTCCTTGTAGGTGAGTAGGTGAACCAACACTGTTAAGTCGAAATGTAGGCGATGATCCTAGGGAGTGGATACCTACAGGTATGCAGGGTTGTCGTATTAAAAGTTAAACTGATACTAAAGTGACAACAACACTACGTTGGATGCAGTAAGACGACTTTTATTTGGTCGACTAGTTTCGGCCTTCACGGCCGTCATCAGGACAATATAATTGTAAAATTGAAGACTGAAGTACCTTTGTAGGCACAAAATTTTAGAGAACGTCATAATGTGTCCATAGTTACAATAAATAGTTAAGATAAAAATAGATCATACTATAAAAAGATACATCAATAATTAAAAATAAAAATACGAAGTACAATATGTTTTTTGTTAACATTATGGATTGTTAGCTGTCTGTCCTAATTCTTTTCTGCAAGTTCAGAATTTAGTTCATGCTGGGATAGTCACTAAAATTTCATTGCTGTTTTCATCTTCCGTTTTTGAAGTCTTTGAGATATACAGCATATTTTAGAAACACATATTTTTTGGAAACATTGTCTTCTATTTTTTAACATAAGTAAAATGAATCCAGTGGACGACACCTAGGCGTGCCTTACCACTTCAATTGGCTTCCCTTAACATAGGTACTACTCCCAATTGCATCGGGACACAGCCGATAGGTGCAAAATCGTCGCCGTTGTGGAATTTTAATTTCTATACTGTCAAGTTCTTGAATTATTTTCTTGGAGCATTTTTGTCTACAGTTTCTTTCGTTAATACTATTAGGCAAAAATAGTGCATGTTTGGCAGATTGTAATTAAGTCAATGTCATCTGGTTTTCTGTCATCTGGGATGAAAACAGCAATGAAATTTTAGTGACTATCCCAGCATGAACTAAATTCTGAACTTGCAGAAAAGAATTAGGACAGACAGCTAACAATCCATAATGTTAACAAAAAACATATTGTACTTCGTATTTTTATTTTTAATTATTGATGTATCTTTTTATAGTATGATCTATTTTTATCTTAACTATTTATTGTAACTATGGACACATTATGACGTTCTCTAAAATTTTGTGCCTACAAAGGTACTTCAGTCTTCAATTTTACAATTATATTGTCCTGATGACGGCCGTGAAGGCCGAAACTAGTCGACCAAATAAAAGTCGTTTTACTGCATCCAACGGAGTGTTGTTGTCACTTTAGTATCAGTTTAACTTTTAATACGACAACCCTGCATACCTGTAGGTATCCACTCCCTAGGATCATCGCCTACATTTCGACTTAACAGTGTTGGTTCACCTACTCACCTACTTCAGTATCTACTGTGAACCCCTGCATCTTCGGATCCACTGTTGCAGAATCGCGCCGATATTATCAGCCACTTGCACCATGAGTCAAACGCCAGATGAATTTATTGAGGCGAGGGAAACAACCTCTACGACCAGTGTCGGCGACCAGTAAACCTCCAAACAGAAATCAACCGACGAAGGCCAAGAAAAACCTACCCGGAACGAACCTTCAAATATTCAAGACCATAATATGTAGCCTTATCCAGAACCTGCAAAAACTGAATGTAAACTTGCCAGTTGCAAACAACATAAAAATTACGTGATGAAATGGTACCAAAAACTCTCAGGTCCGACATACACTCTTGAAATGGGTTTGAACTTTAATCCTAGGCGCCTTAATCCTACACCAGGAAAACCAGATGACATTGACTTAATTACAATCTGCCAAACATGCACTATTTTTGCCTAATAGTATTAACGAAAGAAACTGTAGACAAAAATGCTCCAAGAAAATAATTCAAGAACTTGACAGTATAGAAATTAAAATTCCACAACGGCGACGATTTTGCACCTATCGGCTGTGTCCCGACGCAATAGGGAGTAGTACCTATGTTAAGGGAAGCCAATTGAAGTGGTAAGGCACGCCTAGGTGTCGTCCACTGGATTCATTTTACTTATGTTAAAAAATAGAAGACAATGTTTCCAAAAAATATGTGTTTCTAAAATATGCTGTATATCTCAAAGACTTCAAAAACGGAAGATGAAAACAGCAATGAAATTTTAGTGACTATCCCAGCATGAACTAAATTCTGAACTTGCAGAAAAGAATTAGGACAGACAGCTAACAATCCATAATGTTAACAAAAAACATATTGTACTTCGTATTTTTATTTTTAATTATTGATGTATCTTTTTATAGTATGATCTATTTTTATCTTAACTATTTATTGTAACTATGGACACATTATGACGTTCTCTAAAATTTTGTGCCTACAAAGGTACTTCAGTCTTCAATTTTACAATTATATTGTCCTGATGACGGCCGTGAAGGCCGAAACTAGTCGACCAAATAAAAGTCGTTTTACTGCATCCAACGGAGTGTTGTTGTCACTTTAGTATCTATTATGTTCCTTGTGTTGATTTTTGGACAAATACTAAATAGGGCAGTTCAACCAGTGAAAAAAATAGCAACCCTGAAATGCATAGTTGCTGTACTGGTTTCCAGTTTTTTATTTGCTTTTGCCACTAGGTACATCATCCGTTCGAATTCTTCAGCTTTATCTGTTTAAACCGGGGAAACATGCACATATTCTGGTGTTTTTCGTCAAAAATTGTCTAATTATCGCACTTTGGGGAAGTTCAACCAGCGTATGGGTAAGTTTGACCTGACGTTTTCAAGGAGGCAATACTTAAAATGTTTGCATCAAAAATACTTTTCAAATGACAAAAGAACATTTTCACCTCGAGAAAAACCATCCATGTGCTGAACATATCAAATTGACATGACAACTAGTCAACCAGCCATTTCTACATGTACTGAGGTTCGGTACATTTCGATCACTTGCCTTGCTATCGATTAAGTCTCGCGTTGTTTCATGCAAGTGGCTGTGATTTATGTGTTTCATGCAGTTGTAACAATCTACTGCAAAATTTTTCTCTGGAATCCAGTAGAATATACCAGTAGTTAGTCTGTTGGATCTCGATTTCACTGGAATTCCAGTGGAATACAAGTGGTAAGTCCATTGGAGTTTGATTCCACTGGAATTCCAGTGGTAATACCACTGGAAAACAAGTGGATTCCACTGGAATACCACTGGAATTCTGGTGATGTTTTCTATGGGATGTAATTTATTCCCATGATATATCGCCATTCTCACTATTCGCCAAAATTTTTCCTGGCCAGAAAGGTGGTGATATAATGAGGACACTGTAAAAAGGGGTATTTTCACATGGTTTAAATTTTGCTATTCAATTTTCTTAACCTTTATATAATATTGGGGAGGTTTTGTTTTTGCCATTCTTACTTTCGCTTCCTTAACTTTGTAATAAAAACAAATTTTCGTAAGGGGAAATATTTGCAAATATGTGCTTATTGCAAAATAAGCAAAAATAACACCCTCACAAAAAATTCCCCTTTAACAGTATGAAACTACAGTTGATTAAAACTATAAGCGTCTGCAAGGCTCAACTGGTACCTTTTACATAATGTAAATGGGAATGCTAAACAATATTGAAAGTGAAAGTATCATGGCACATTTCAATAAGATTAGTAACTGGTACTACTAGTCAATTTAAACACTCGAGTGAAACAATAATCTATAAATTAAGATATAATTGCACCTAAATAATAAATGCTAGGGTACATTAGAAACTATTAATGTTATTGAAGCGTTTATTTATTTATTTTTTTTTTGGGGGGGGGGGGGGGAATGGAAGTTGGATAACATACAGGCCTTTCACAGTGTAAACCTATTCAGCTGGGTAAAAGCCATTTTCATAATGTTACATAAGACCCATATATGCATCTCATCAATCAAATTAAATTATTTATGTAAACAAACACCCAAAAATTTGAACCACGCTTACCATGACCTTCGTTTTGAATACAGGAGGTATACAAACATGTATTTCATTTCACTTAAGTGAATTATCAGTGTGCAAAATAAAAAAATAAAAGTGTTAGGTTTTCACACCATATTAGATTTAAATAACTTTACCAAGACTGTTGTTTCGATGAAAAATTTCTTTATATCCCATTCCAGTTTTAAGCAATCAAACTACATGGTTATTATACAAATTGGTGAAATTATATAAGCTGTGTTTGTCATACATGAGATTTTGCTCACTTTTGAACAATGGTAACAATGTCTCATGTTCATTTACTCTATATCCTTTCGTAAAATATTTAACAAGGTTGAATTAGTCTTTGAACAAATTTAATGAAACTGTTCTATGTACATGTATATAAATATAGCATATAGTGACTCCTGATAAAGTGTTTGATTCACAATTATACGGATGAATTGACTGACAGACTGATGGAGGGCAAACCTAAGGTCTTATTTGTCAATGCCCGTAAGCGACTAATAAAAACATTCCATTCTGACTGTGTATTCATAAACTTGAAATGCCTAACAAATTGAATGTAAACAAAGCTGATTATTTGTTCTAAAATTGGATGTTATCAAAATGTTTAGCCGTAAACAATATTCAGAATGTTATTAAGCCCTCAAAGTAGGATTTGATTCAAGGTTACCAGTTTGGCCACCATCCCTAAAAGTTGAGTGGCAATAGTAAATTTTGTTACCAAAATGTTTAGCCGTGCATGAACAATATTCAGAAAGTTATTAAGCCCTCAAAGTAGGATTTAATTCAAGGTTACCTATTTGGCCACCATCCCTAAAAGTTGAGTGGCAGTAGTAAATTTGGTGATCAAGCTTACACAAATTATTTTTTTTCCAAAAATTCAGTGGCCACTTGGCCACAAACTACTGAGCTTTAGTGGCCAATCTCAAATTTAAGTAAGTTTTGGTCACCATTTATTAGACTAATTTGGGGCTGTCATTGGTCCTTAAACACTAAATCAATCATACATGTCATACCTGTAGCATCTACTCCACAGTTGAGTAAAAACTTGCACTCGGTGACTGTTTCATATGATGGTCCCACTAACATAGAGTAAACTCCTTCTCTTAGGAAGTCATTGTAGCCCAACTCATTAGCACACTCCTTTGCCAGATTTCGAAGGTCTAAGTCATATGCATTGGATAGTGGAGGAAAACGTGGTCCGAATCTATATTATAAAACACAGTCAGTAATACATAACAGTCTTCATCAAATCTGATTAATATTAGGTATAAAGCTTAGTGCATGTACTGTGAAAGTAATTTGCTTCATGGAGACCAATTCTTGTGGTTTTTCAAAAATGCACTTGTTCAAGAGAATACTTAATTTCATGGTTTTGCTGCAAGCTCCATTTGTTTTGTGCAATGAGTATAATCTATTTTGTAGTGAATCAAATTTCATAGTTGTTATTACCCACGAAAATCCACAATAATTACTACATTACCAAAAATAAAGCTTTCTCAGTATACCAGTCATTAAAGTACACGAATGTAAATTAAGTTTTCTATGCTAGGGAATTGCTATATTTTTTAAACTTAAATCAAATCTGAAAACCTGCTATAGAATTCACAAATTTCCAACATAATTTATGCCTAAAAATGGGAAGCAATCATGTGTCTGAGTTTTTAAGAATATTTTTCAACAGATATTTGTGGATGTGTATAATGCAAAGAAAGACTCCTCTGTGTTTGGACTATTAGTATGAAGGACATGATGGAGTTGGTAATCAAATTTACTGGTATTTTTTGATACTGTATTGTTATTTCAATAAATATTACCCAATACACGCTCAATATCAAGGATATAACTATGCACTATATAATCGTAGGGTAGTAACACCAGTGGGTGGGGAGGGAACCCCAAAATTAGTGAAAAACAGCCAATCAAAGATTGCAATCCCCCCGCTCCCCCTTTTTGGATTTACCAAATTTAGAATCAGTCTTTTACACTCTGATTATTGAAAATGATCTTCACTACTGTAAGGAATTGAAAAAGATATGGTTGTTAGGTAGAATTCTAAAAAACAGTAGGTCTTTGAGAGTTTCAGGAAATTAACCCAAATTAGAATCAAAGATTTTTGCAATCTGACTATAGAAATTCATCATTGAAACTATAAGGCATCGAAAAAAGATATGGTTGCTAGGTAAAATTCCATAAAGTAATGGGTCTTTGAGAGTTTCAGGAAATTTACCAAAATTAGAATCAAAGATTCTTGCAACCTGACAGTTGAAATTCATCATTATAACTCTAAATAATTGAAAAAGATATGGTTGCTAGGTAGAATTCCGAAAAAAAATAATGGGTCTTTGAGAGTTTCAGGAACTTTACCAAAATAAGAATCAAGGTTTTTTGCAATCTGACCATTAAAAATGATCATCAAAACTATAAGGCATCAAAAAAAGATATTGTTGATAGGTAAAATTCCAAAAAATAATTGGTCTTTGAGAGTTTCAGGAAATTTACCAAAATTAGAATCATATTTTTGAAATCCTAGTGTCCATACTAGCTGCTGACATTAACTAGAGGCTCTCAAGAGCCTGTATAGCTCACCTGGTCCATGACTGGCATAAACTGCAGCCTAAATTACTCATTTTCTAGGAGTTTCAAAGGAGAAAATCTTTGAATGTGTTTTCCCCTTAGGGTTCAATGTTAAACAATGGTCCCCGCTGGCGGCCATCTTGGATGAGGTGCAGACTTGTCAGACATAATTTTTTAAGAAGACCATTAAAGGCCTATTGTGACCAAGTTTGATTCCAACTGACCAAGTAGTTTCAGAGAAGAATGTCTTTGAATGTGTTTTTCCCATAGGGTCCAATGTTAAACTATGTCCCCC